>JBBPKN010000104.1:0-74241 GCA_038089275.1 Pulveroboletus cf. rosaemariae | reverse complement strand
CCAGCCCAGCCCACCCCAGCCCATACCCTCGCCCGTCAGGCCGTCCAGAGAGACACGACGCCCCAAACGCAAAAAAAAAAAAAAAACGACCAAACACGGCGCGTCTATCGGACCCTCTCGCAAAAAAACGGATGATCGATCAACGCACGGCTCAAAAAAAGAAAAACGCCGACGTGATGCCGATCGACCTGCCAACGCACATAAACGAAACGTGGATATATATGGGGGTCATGCGGTGGCGCCTGCTGGGGTGTTGCTGGTGGAGTTCGGCTGGAGGGACGGGCGCGTCGGGCCGCCGTGGGGATGGCGCGTAGGTCGTGGGCTGGCATGTGGGCTTGAGCTGGTGCCGTGGTTGCGCCTCGCTGATCGGCTGGCTGGACGTGTGAGGGAACCTGGTGACCCACGTGCGGACGTCCAACGAACGCGCAGACGAGAGAGGTACTTGTACGGTATACGGTACAGTGTGTCGCATCACCACCAGAATAAATAAATAAAAGGCTGCGATCCCAAGCGAGCAAGTACAGTCAAACGTTTGCTTGCACCACACGAGCGAGTGATGACACATGCTCACGTCAACCGACCAGACGACTATCGGCACCAGAGTGTATTTTAAAATTAAGGCCATTTTCGTCGCTAGAATAGACTACGTTGAACATAATCTGCAAACCCATCAACGGTCCGTTCATTTATGAGAACAAAACAGGAAGTCGGTAGTGGCTCACAGGGACGGCGAATGAAAAACAAGACAGAGAGACGGAAGAGAGAGGAGAGGATCACATGCGATGCAACACAGTGCAAAACAGACATTCACGTGAAACGGTGGGGACAAACATCCTTGTAATCGGGGGAAATAAGGAAAAAAAAAAGAAAAGAAAAGAAAAAGCAAGCAAGTCACGCCCCGCGCTGCACCGCGTATCTCTCGTACTTTTTAATCGTCGAAGACGTGGAGGGCATCTGTCGTTCGTCCGCTTTCTCTCGCTCAAAGGACGAGAGTGGCGTGATGGAATTTCCGCCTGATGTCATGCCCGGCGTCGTTACGTAGGGATAGGGTGCCAATCGGGTAGACGACACGGTAAAAGACTCGTCAGGTCCCCGGAAAGCACGCTGCGATGGCTGGTTGAATGGAGATGGCGTCGGATGGAAGGGGCTAGCGGTGGGATGAAACTGCATCCGACCCTCGTTCCGCAGTCCGTGCGGCGGCGGGGGTGGGGGATGTGAATAGTGTACAAAGCTCAGTCCGCTCGACGGCGGCGAGGGTGAAGGCTCATGCGCGGCAACGGGGCTATGCTGAGAGTAGACGTCGCTTCCGGACGCTGAGCCGACGGAGGATGTGGAAGCGAACGAAGCACTCTCGAATGTGCTGCCCCTCGCCACAGAACCAGCACTGATGGCAATCGGCGAGGATTGACTCGGGTTCGCCTCTTCCTTGACTGCAATCACACTCGCCTTTTCCTTCTTTCGACGTTGCGTCGTCGCCACGTGCCCCTCCTTTTTCGCACGGGAACGAGCATAACGGAGACCACAGCTGAGCCACAACACATGTGAGCGGGCAGTTCGTGACACAAAAACGAGCACAGGTGACGAACGCGTTACAGAGCTCCTTTTTCCCGCTCGGTCCCTTTCTCCACTCCGGGCTCGAGGTCACCCTGCAGCTCGTGCACCGCAAGACTCCAATGGGTCGGTTGCTATTCCGGCTGCCGACCGGCGGCGGCTCCCGTGCGGAACTTGGACTGACCCGGTGCCGTGGAGGCGGTACGACGTCTGGAGAGGAAATAGGCAAGCCCATGTTGTCAGAGCGCCGCCTATCGCCATAATCCACGTCCGGGCTGGGCGTAGGCTGGTAATCGTGCTGCGGACCACGCGTGTCCGTGTAACTGGAAGGTTCAGAGGACCGATCAGACGGTTGGGCCCCATATGGTGTTTCACGCAGTGAACAGGAAGAAGAGAGCGCGCTCAGCGTGTGTGTCGGGCTGCTGCTTTGCGGCCACCGGTTATAATTTAAGAACGAGGAAGAGTCAGGATGACTGGACCACGACGGAGGCGAGTAGGACGACAAAGGCGCGACGAAATGGTGGTAAGACGGCGACGGTGCGGTCACGGGGGGCAGCGTGTAAGAACTTTGCGGGACATCATAGGGATGTTGGGTGTGGCTTGGCGTATAACCGTCCTGGGCGCGGTTTGGATACGACGGATGAGCAGAGGTGGCAGCGTTATTGCGAGGACTGTTCTGGATGGTATGACAGGCAAACATGATTGTACCTAGGTCGGGTGTAAGAAACGCATGGGATGACGTCAAACGGACCACGAACCATGAGGTATGAAAACGCTTTCTACTTCGCCAACGACGGCTGGCATCGTGCCAACGATCCTCCATCTTCTCGTACAGCTCGTCTTTGCGCTACTGTCGTGGGTGGGTGTTTGGACGGCAGATGCACGCTTGGCAAATTCCTTGGAGGAGGGCTTGTTGGAATACTCGTGGCTGGAGTCGGGCGGCCAGCTGAACCATACTTTGTAGTCTTGGACGGTGGAGTTGGAGAGGATCTGAAAGACGCGGGTGAGCACGCCGGGCTGTGGGCAGTAACAGTGGAGTCTCTGATCGAGGAGGGAGAGCTGGTCTGGACTCATTGACGGTGTGCCACACCAGTTCGTCCATGGGGTCTTGCGCTGCTCGTCGTTGTCAGCTGGACCCAGGTCGGTGACGGCGTGGATGAAGCACAAGACGAGGCCTTCGGCGGCCCAGCTGATGACGATGTCGACGGCCATATAGTGGTCGTCCAGTGCAATCTTGTCGGCGTCGGTCCAGTGGGGAAGGGGGCCGGAATAGCCGAGGAAATGGCGAATCTTGGCAAGGCGACAGTACCTGACCCTGGAGCGAGGGTTAGGGGTAGGGTGGAGGTGCGAAAGGGCAAGGACGGACCTCGTGACGGTGCCATGCATGGTTCTTTGTTCGAGTGCGTCTGTCAGGTCTGCCCTGGCGGAGGCTTGTTCCTCTGGGTGGACAAAGTTGAGGAGGGATTTTCCGATGAGGAGGTCGGCCTGATCTTCGAGGTGGCCAGCGAGGACAGGATCTAGGTAGATGAACTGCAGATCGGAGGTCAACAGGGACCAGTCTAAAGGTATGGCGGGCGTCAGTACGAGTGGGCCCGGGGGCGTGGAAAGGGATGATCGAAGTCGGAGCAGGGGAGATGGATATGGACACGAGGGGCAAGAATAAAGGACGTACAGCAGCGTGTTTCACCGAGCTTTGGGAGGGCAAGGGTGGCGGGATCGGTGGAGAAGGGAGTGGGCATGGATGGGGCAGAAGGGGGGAGGTCCTGGTGGGGGTAAGCTGAGAAGGAGGAGAGGGGTAAGTGGGATCTGTGTGTTTGGTTATGTACGGGGGAGACGTCAGGGAGTGTTTGTTGGGCCACGCCTCGTTGGGACGGCACGAGGAAGCTCATGAGTGGGGAGAAGAGGCCAAGAATAGGGTGAGGCACTGAGAGGGAACACTCGAACGGAGAATGAAAGCACGGGGATCGAGCTGCTGGGTCGATCAGCAGGGACGAGAGATGTCGCGGGGATGGGGACGAGGCGGACGGAGCGACCGCTGCGATGGAACGGGGGGCGGGGGGGGGGGGGGGAGGGGCGGGGGGGGGGGGGGGGGGGGGGGGGGGGGGGGGGGGGGGGGGGGGGGGGGGGGGGGGGGGGGGGGGGCGAGGGAGTGTTGGGAGGGAGAGGTGATCGCGGTGAGACGGGCTAAAATATGGCCGCTGAATAATTCGGAGAATATATAGTCTCCAGCGTCGCAGCAGCGTTGGGGTAGCGAGCGCGTCTTATCGGGGCAGCAGCGCGGGTGAAGTGGACGAGGAGGGGGACGACGGGAGGGTGCCGAGGCGTCGTCGACCGATCGAGGGAGATCCGAGAGTGAGATGTTCCTGACAAACAGACTATTCATTTGTTCTCAGCAGTCCAACGATCCACCGCGGCCATGGACCCCGCCGTCGCGCACGACGAGGAGGGGGGCGAGGAGGACGCGGGCAGCCTCGCACGGGCAGATCTCGCTCGCCCTCCTGTCGTCATCCTCTCGACGGACGGTCACTGACGGCATCCCTGCCCGTCCATGGTGGCCCAAATTTCCTTTTCTGGCTGCTTCTCCACTTCCCCCAGATCGCAAACTCGTCGACGCGACGATGCCCGACGAGAAAAACATCTGGCTCGCTGCGGCGGACGGCGACCTCTTCCGCGTGCAGGTGCGTCCCCCCAGCACCGTCCGTCCGTCCCTCACCGCCGTCCCTGCAGGAGCTCGTCGAGCAGCACGGCATGTCCCTCCCCGTCCTCGCCCGCTGTCCACTGACCCACCCACCAGCGGTCTCCCCCAACGCGCCAGACCCGTTCACGTACACCCCGATGCACGCCGCCGCGTCGTATGCACAGCTGGACGTGCTGGCGTATCTGGTGCAACAGGGTGCGCACACACGTCCTTTTGCGTCTCCTCCTCACGCCTATCCGCCGTTGCAGGTGGTGACGTCAACATCACTGACCAAGACGGCGACACGCCGCTCTACACCGTCGAAAACATCGACACCGCGCAGTGGCTCGTCGATCACGGGGCTGCCATCGACTGGCGTAATCGCGCAGGTGTATCTGTACGTCCCCAGCCCCGCCTCTCCCTCGCCCTCACCCCGCCCACACCCCGCCCATAGCCCATCGAGCACCTCGACGACGAGTGTGCCGACGTCGCCGCATTTCTGCAGTCCCAGCTGCACCCCTCCGCCCGGCTCACGTCGCCCGACCCTCGGCTCTCCCTGCACTCCCAGCATGTCGCATCCGAATCCTTGACGTCTGATTTGATCCAGTCCGTCGATGATATCATGCAGCGTGCAGAAGCACAAGGAACGGACCCAGATCAAGAACTGAGGGCTGCCGTCAGCCAAACAGTTCTCGAAGGCCTCCTCGCTGGGCATCACCTCGCCACCCGGGACGGCCAAGATCGATAGCTACCAGACGTGTCCGTAGACGTTTTACTGCTACTCCTTGTACCTAGTCGACCGTCCCGTTCCGCTGATCACGATCGTGCGTGTGATCGATCGCACTGATCAGACACTTGTCCATCCGCTCCTGCCCACCGTGAGTCCAACGCTATCACGACTCCAGTGCGACCCAACCCCGAGGACGACCAAGAGGGGACTCTCCGTCCGACCCACTCTCGCCGCTCCATTTAGCACAGGTCCGCAGCCCGCCTGATAGCCCATCACTCCAAAGAACCGCACCCAGGGTGGGTTCGCTCTGTCCTGCCAGCCTATCCTGTCCATATTGGCGTCCATATGGACACCGCATCAAATGGCCCAATTCCCAATTCGAAGCACTCCAACCCACACGGCCCACCCTCACGGCGCCACGACGAGTGTGTCTGCTGCTTCTCGGCCAATCGTCGTCCGCACTCCCCTCTCTACCCTCGACCGCGGCCATCCTGTGCGCGTTCCATACCGTGAAGCAGAGACGAAGCCCCTCAGTGCCCAAAAACGCCATTTGTCCAGTGGAGCTATTGGCCCCTTCTACAGCCCCCGTCGCAGACGTCAACGCTTCTGACAACAAGATGAAGAACCCGGCCACCAAGGTTTCGTAACAACCAGGAAATAGAGAGAGAGAGAGAGAGAGAGAGAGAGAGAGACGAAGAGAAAGAGAGAAGAGGCACGAGAGGCCGTCTGATGTCGACTGCACCCCGTCCATGCAGCATCCGCACCCTCGCCGTCCTTCCCTTTTTGGAAATCGTGCTCGCTCCGCCAACCAGCCAGTCTCGTGCCTCTACAAGATCAAGAGATGGCCCGCTTTGCGACCCTTGCAACGACGATCACCCACCAAGACATTTTGACACAGACAAATCAAGGTCACAGACCCCACGACACCCCCGTCCTCAGCCTCTCCACCGAGGCACAAGCCAACGGCTACCACTCCATATGTCTCCCGCTAACCACCGGCAGATGGCGGGACCGGTGGCGAAACATGTGCATCATGCCTTCCACGGGCGCGGCAGGCAACGAGGAGGTCATAGTTGCTGAGAAGGCGGCAGAAGCATGGAGGAAGTCGCCTTCATTCTTACTTGATGAGGTGACGATAACAAGATTGGGTGGGCCCCTCCCTCCCACAGTAGATGAACCACTTACGAGAGAGCGAAATGGATAGATGAGGCGGAGATCGTCGTGGCAATGGCATCTGACTGGCTCCAGTTGGATGCCACCGATGATTGGGTCCGTCATGACTCTGGCATCGTGAGTTCTCTTCCACTCCGTCCAGATAGCGGCCATCTACGACATGACATGTCCGAAAAAGTCACGCTCAATGGGCGCAGCTCCCCCCACCCAAGATGTTTCGCTCACGGCAATTCCTTTGTGCTCAGGCTCTCCAACAAGAGGTCACTTACGCGTCCTATCTCAACGTTCCCACCATCATCCTCCCTCCGCCAAGAAATAGGTCGCATGTGGCTTCATATGGACGTATCGTAAATGAATGTCTTCGGAACATCCCGTACATGCACCTCTCAATTCGACTACCCATCTATGACCCCGCAGCGTTCCAAGCAAAGGAATCGTCACTGCCCCACGGAGATCCAAACGCGAATGGAACGTCGACTGCGCGAGCATCCTCCCCCTCCTCCCCGAGCCTCGGCCCACCCTCACAAAGGCTTCCCAGACTCCCTCCCAGGGCCTCCGAGGACGAACTCAACGCAACCTGGCAGATGTGGGACGTCATCCGGACCGTGTGCGACAACAACGCACGGTTGACGCTCAGTGAGCCCTCTTCCTTCAAAGTCTCCTCGCTCTAAAATTCTATCGACAGCACTCGATCTCACCCTACCCCTTCCCGTGAACGCCGCTGGCGTGCTAGACCGATGGGCCGCCGAGCCCGTTCAGCACTTTTTTCTCCCCGCGTGTGCGTTTATCGCAAACACCAAGGGTTATCCTGTCTTGCCAAAAGGCACGCAGGCGTTCGTCCGTCAAAGCATGATCGTGAGCCCACGATCGTCTTCTTCTGACGCATCGATTGACGTTGTGTGACCAGCATCGTCCGACGTTCATCTTGTCCGGTGTCCATTCTGGCCTACATGCCATGGGTGGCGGATCTGCGTATTTACAATATGTAAAACATCTTGAAAAGAGCAGCCCAGCCGTCCAGGCCGCCAAGACGGAGGGATCCGTCGAGCACTTTGCCCAGGGCTACCAAGACTACCTCCAAAATCCTCTACAGGTATGCCTGTGACGAACGCAGCCCATGGGACAGCAGTGATGAACGACGAGTGACACAGCCCCTGATGGACAACCTTCAGTCAATCACATATCAAACGTTCGAGCAGGACCCTGTCAAGTATCGCAACTATGAAGAGGTGAGGGTCTCCACCGCACAGCATGATCCATACTGAACGCCCACAAAACCGACAAAGGCCATCTACCGTGCCCTCGTGGACTGGCCGGATAGAGAGCGCATGTGCGTCCGCTGTCGCCTCGCTTGGTAATCTGACCTAATAGCGCGTAGCATCATTTGTATCGCTGGCGCTGGGCGAGGCCCCCTCGTTTCTCGCAGCCTCAAAGCTGTACAGAGGGCCGGGAAAGACGCGTTGATATACGCAGTCGAGAAGAATCCGAATGCATTTGTGACGTGCGTCCCTCACCGCTCGTGTTCCGACCCTGTTTTTTTTTTATTCATCCGGCGGGTTAGCCTTCAAGGACGCAAGGCGGCAGAGTGGGGTCCCTTGGTGGAGCTGATAGCTGGCGACATGAGACGGGTGGAGGTGCCAGAGCCTGTCGACATCTTGGTCAGCGAGCTCTTGGGATCGTTTGGGGATAACGAATTGAGCCCCGAGTGTTTAGACGGCGCGATGCGGTCTCTGAAGCGTAAGTCGCACGTTCGGCTTCTCTCCACGGTTCGAGTATGCTGACGGACGTCGGTCAGCGGACGGCATCTCGATACCGTCATCTTACACGGCGCACCTCGCACCTCTGTCGTCATCCAAGCTATATAATGCTGCGAGAGAGACCAAGGATCTCAAGGGCGTAGAAACGCCGTACGTAGTGATGTTCCAAAACGTCAACGTCCTCAGTGGTGACGGTGGTGGCGCCGGGGGACGATGTGGACCGAAAATACAAGAATGTTGGGAGTTTGTCCATCCGAGAAAAGACGTGACCGTCGACGAAAGAGGTAGGACGGTGGTCGCTGCCCGAGCGGGTCATGTACGGTGCTCACCGGAAAGACAGGCTTACCGCTCACGAACAGCCACAACGTGCGGTCTGCCAAGCTGTCCTTCCATATCCCACACGCGGGGGTGATGCATGGACTCGCTGGTTATTTCGAGGCGATACTGTATGGGGATGTAGGTCTGAGCATTCATCCGTATCGCAAAGAGCAGGTTTCCAAGGACATGTTGAGTTGGTTTCCACTCTTCTTTCCATTCCGGGTGCGCTTCTCTCTATCTCCACCTCCTCAACAGTGGCGCGCTGAACAAACAGCATATCTGTCTCAGGAACCACTCTATCTACCCAGCAACTCAGAGTTACAGGTGTCGATTTGGCGTCTCACGAACGAGCGGCAGGTGTGGTACGAGTGGTATGCAGAGTCGTACTTCCCGGTCGCGAGCGTCTCGCTACCCGCCGAACACGAGGACGTGTCTGGTGCGGACGGGCCACCTTTTTCGAGCACGTCGACCCTCGTTGCCGTCCCCAGTCCTATCGTGGACGCGGTCGACGTGTTCCCACTGGCCGAGCCTCGCGCTGTGCACCAGCGGGGGGCTACAGAGGTCAAGCTACCCTGTGGTGTCGTAAAGATTGGGCAGACGGCATTGCACAACCCCGGTGGTCGAAGTAGCTGGATAGGATTGACGTGATGCCACCAGTAACCTTGGTGACAATATAAAATTGCCTGTTCGCATGCTCAGTGCTGAAGCCATGGCATGGAGACGATGGGGACCGTGACCAGTACTCTCTGTCAAAATTCCAGGTCGGTAGGGGTAGGAGGGCTATACTTTGTACACGCCAAGATCTGCCATGCCGTTGACGCGTATAAAAATAAATTGAAACTCCGATCATGTCCTCCCACCTCGGTTGACAATACGCACCTTCTTCCCGTCCTCCACTGCTCTTTCGAATAGACGAAAAACTCGCTCACTCGTTCACCTCCCCACAATGAAGTTCATCACTCTCGTTACTGTGGTCGCCGCCTCTGTGACCGCTACCTTTGGGCTCACCATCAATACCCCGTACGTGTCGTTTTTACCCGCTTTTTTTTTTTTTTTTCACTCGGTCGTTCTCATGCCTGTGATAGTTCCAATGTCGTTGAGTGCGGTAAGTCGTCATGCTTCCGAGACGAATGGGAGCCAGCGTTGATGAGCTGCCCGGTTGACATCACCAGAGCCTACCCAGCTCACCTGGTCCGGTGGAAATAGTCCCTATTTCCTGTCTCTTGTTCCCGGCAAGTGATATTCATCTCTGTCTCTTGTCGAATGCTTACCATAATTGGTCGTGGACTTTAGCTGGTCAGCCGTCAGCCCCTCCCGTAAGCGGCTGTACGGTGTTGCTTTTGATGTGTCGTTCATCCGTGTCCTTGTCCTTTCTAGCTTGAGAAGCTCCCTGATCAGAACGGGAACTCTTTCACCTGGACTGTTGACATGGCAAGCGGTACTAGCTTGTGAGAGCACTCTTTGTTATTCGCCATCACACCCCATAGTAATAGCCTCTCGTAGCACCATTGCTTTGAAGGACAGCACCGGGGCGGTTGCATACTCGGACATTGTTACAGTCCAAGGCGGAGGTTCCACTTCCTGCCTCAACGCCTCTGCTACGGGGGCTGCGAGTGGTAGTTCGAGTGCTGCTTCCACTGGCGGCTCAGGATCTTCTGCCGCCGGGTCCGCTGCCTCCACTGCTGCCGTCCGAACTACTGCTGCCGCTACAGCTGCTGCTGGATCTTCTGGCTCAAGCAGTTCTCCTACCAGCACTTCCTCCAGCAGCACCGCGTCTCATTCGAGCTCTGCTGGTCGTCTTGGCGTGTCGTCTGCGTTTGGTGTTGCCGGTATCATGGGCTTGGTTGGTGCTGCACTCTTTTGAGCGTCGATCGGCTGCTGGTGCCATAATGAACCATCGACGATGACGGACGATGATCACTAGCGCTAGTATTCGAGACTGTTTGTCATTGAGTTATGTTACACTGTCGTTGCCGTGACTAGTATATTGGTTTGTAACTACGGCGGTAGTTCTCGCGCTGTAACTGGCTTCACCCTTGCACATCCTCGCGCCCCCTGTTGGAGGCTGCTGCCGTCAGTCTTGTGGTGAAATGTACATTTTCCATCCCCTCTTGGAGATCGGAACACGTCTGAAACTTGCGGGGTGCCACCTAACAACAAGAAACATGCACTCCTCCCCACGCTACTCTGACCCCTGCCAAGTGTCGAGTCCATGTCGGACGTGTAGGGGAAAAAAAAGGTATGCTGGGACATTGTCAAGTCCCGCTGTGCGCGTCGGAGCGAGGAGCGAGAACGGATCGCGGAAGGGCCACGCCCGAGTTCCGATGGGCATGCTACCCGCGCGCTGTCAGGCCCTCTCCCCACGTATGGGGGGTCACCGCCTCGCCTCGTGCTATTCTCGGAGTCGCTCCGAAAAAACAAAACCGCGGATGTGCGTTGGACCTGACTTGCAGCCCATCTGGGCATTCCGGTGAGTTGATGGTTGAGCGAGGTCGTGATGGTGGTGTGTGTGTGTGGCTGAGGGGGTGTGTGTGGCTGGGGGGGTCTGTCTGAACGTGACGAGACGCATCCTGTTTTTTTTTTTTTTCTTTTTTGATCCGTCTGCTGGTGAAAGAGATAAGCAAAAAAAAAAAAAGGTCCCCTCGTCACGTCCCGGCGGCTCAAACCAGGCTGGAAAAACCCATCCAGTGACAAGTGACAAGGATCATCACAAATGAGGAAAAAAAGGTGGGGGGAGGGAAGATTCATCGGTCATCTCTGTGGAGGGTATGCATGCGGGCGCATTTGGGAGTTGATGGTTATGACACACGCACACGAGGTGTGGCGGAGAACAAAACGACAAAAAAAAAAAAAAAAAGCGTCTCGGATTCTTTTTTCGAGAATGCCACCCCGATTTCGTGATGGTGCGGAATTGGACAAAAATAGTATCCACCTCTCGCTGTTGGCGTGGCGTGGGTGACCCGACGGGATGCGAACGTAGAAAAACGGGGGGTTGACTGTCTTTCTGGAGTGCCTTGACACATGAGGAACGTCAGACTACCCGGAGCTTGGCCCTTTTTCTCTTCCCTTTCGGAGGGGCGTCGCAGATGGCCCTCGGAACGGATCACAGTCGTCGTTGGGTCGTGCGTGCGAGAAGGCGGCTTCTGGGGGGGGATCAACTCGACAAGAGCCATGATGGTGCCCTTGGCTGTTGCGCCACGTGCGCGAATGCAGCGATTCAGTAGCGTCTCACTCTTCGTTTCGCAAACGAGGCTTTCGAATGGGTCGCGGAAAATCAGTTAGACGGAGAGAAATCGCGCGCACCGCAAGTGCTCAATTCTTCAGTGACTCCGAAATTCCCGTCCAAGAGGTGTCGTGATCAGGGCTGGACAACTCCACCGTTTGATGGCGTCAGCGAGTGTTTCTCCGGTTGTCCAGGTCGGGAAAGCTCAAAAACCGATAATGAGTCGGATGGGTTATCCGGTTCTTTTTTTCCAGACCAAGCTCGTATCGGGAGAACAGCTCTTTGCTTTTTCGGCGCTCTGGTGACACTACCAATACCCGAGTCTCCTCGTCATGTGTGAGCAGCAGGGGTAGGGCTGACGAAACGGATTCACATCTGAGTGCGCACCACACGTACTCCGCCCCAATCGGTTCCGAACGAACAAGAACAGTGATGGCGTACGTTGATCGAGCCAAATCGTGTGTCACAATCGTACCAGCGTCCACCAACCCTGCCCTTGTCCGGAATGTGAATGAAAAAGTGCCCGCATCCGACGGTCCTCCCTCAGAGGGCAGCCGGCAAACGGTGATTATCGATTTTTGAGGGATGACCAGGCGGCCGCCTTGGGTGCTTCCTTGATTCCCTTTACGTGTAGGACGAACGGCGAATGCCACTGCGATCGTGCGTGTTGCATACGACGTTATTTGGCATGCGTAGGCCGTGTGGCAGAGCAGGCAAGCGACCGCGCACATCGAAGAGACAACAAGAGGAAAAGAATATCTCGAATCTCGGCAGAAAAAGATTTGTGTGACAGGGGCGGGGGGTCTCGTGGACTGTTATTCAGAAAACAACGGGATGAATCTAGATTCCCGAGTCGCATTGACACCGAGCATGTCCTCTCGCCTCGTGTTTCCATCACCGAGTAGGCACTTGATGATCAGGGTGATCTCAATGCGACCATATAGCGACATTAACCGAGATCAAGCGCAGGTTGTTTGTACTCGAACTCGATCAGCGAACATGACTGACGTTACCGGTTCCGGATTTTCTGCTGTTGAAAGGGAGCCCAATCAGCCCTCGCCACACTATGGAACCGTAAATACTATGCTTTGTCTCACGTGAAGCCACTCCAGATTACGTGCCAGAACATAGTACTCCTGAACTGCTACCAGCAGACAACAGATTATTCCTCCAGGGATCTCCCAGGGGCCGATCTTCAACAACGCAGAGGAATGCCCGCGAAACACGACGATTCACGTGGGCCCATGTCAATGCCTGGCCCACGCAGTCATGCTAAGCTGCCACCCTGCGCTTACTCCTCCGACATCAATATGAGGGACGCCGTGCTGCTTCTGTAGCTTCTGTAGCTTCTGTCGACAACCGCCAGTAAGAACAAGACATCTCGTCAGTGCGCTCACGTCATGTTCTGCCACATCAGAAAGGAACACGCGGTTCATTTAGAGCGAACGTTCGCGAACCTGATCACCTCGTTTGATAGTGGAGAAGGACGTTATGGGGTCCGAAGCGGGCTGTTGTGGGACATCAACACTCGATGGTCAGGTCAGCAGCACGTTTTATTTACAAATCCACCCGAACCACGGAGTCTGAATCGTACTTTTTGTCTGCCGAGATGACGGACGCGATCTTCTGTCCAAGGGTCGTAGGAAGACCCAATTCATGAAGTGGCCTGGCCAAGCGACGGTGATTGTTTCGTTTCGTCTCAAAGTATAGACGACCTGCCCCCGTTTGGTTCCAGGATCCGAAGGTGGGTTCTCGCCTTCGTAGCGTTGAGGGGAGCGGACGAACATCAGAGTTCTTTCGTGATTGATGTTCCCCTCCGTTACAGGTTCTGAGAATGCGGTGCTGCCGATGCGTGACATGTCGCTCTTGTGAATGGTTCGAATTCTTCCGTCTCCTTGTTTCACAGAGATGAATGGACCCCAACGATATGTAAGGGATGAGTATGGCAGTAGGACGCGTTTGAAACTCGTGGCACTTGGGAGGACGGAGGATCTTGGCGACGGTCTTGCAGAGGTTGGAGATGGCAGGGGGTATGGGCGTCAGGGCGCAAATAAATCCAACGAGCTCTTCGTTCGCACTGTCCTGAGAACGCCAGCTCGTCGTCTTCTCAGAGGCGCGTGGCTATTGAAATTTTTTCCCTGGGAACGGACCCATATCTGCCTGCCACGACAGCCGCGATCGACGTCCCTCGGACGCGCTCATCTCGACCGAAGAGGGGGTCAAGTGTGCCAGCGGCGAAGCGAGAGAGCTGCCTCGCTTCGCGTCGTACTGCTGATAGGGTATCGGCCAATGCCCTTTGGCCGGGTGCTCAGCGCTGAGCGTCCGAGAAGGTCGCTCGACAAGTTACGCCCAACTTTTGCCCACAAACCATCATGCAACGTTGCAGTCAACGCCCATCATCCTCGACATTAATCCAACCTTCTTGTCGTTGCCAACGTGCAGATAACACGGATCCATCTCGTTCATCGCTGCAAGTCCCTGGTTGAACGTGGTTCGAGAACCAACTCGGCGTCAGGAGCGCGACCAACATGTTGACCACATTGGACGGGATAAAAACCATCCCTTTGTCCCTGTCGCAGATCCGTTCCCGTTGATCGAAATAGCTAAACGGCATGGTTTCTTTCCCGCTGGCTGGTAAGTTTTTTGCGTGCGTTCCTAGCCGCTTGGCAGGCTGCTTTCCATGAGGGGACGTGATACCCTCAAATGA
This sequence comes from Pulveroboletus cf. rosaemariae, assembly GCA_038089275.1. Classification (NCBI taxonomy): domain Eukaryota; kingdom Fungi; phylum Basidiomycota; class Agaricomycetes; order Boletales; family Boletaceae; genus Pulveroboletus; species Pulveroboletus cf. rosaemariae. The sequence goes on along the minus strand of JBBPKN010000104.1, from coordinate 60,105 downwards.
CCTCGTGTCAGTATACCCTTCCTGCCCATTTCGGTCTTCTTCTCATCGAAGAACATTGGCGACGTGGCACCCTCCACCTCTCTAGTGCAAGCAGACTTTTTGAGATCGTGGGCCCGCAAGGGGAAAATCAGGGCGTCCCCTCGTGCACAGCTCCGTCACGACTCTCGTCATCTCTTCCTCTCCTCTCCTTGCGCGCGCTGTGCTCCATGGATTGTTCTATCGGTTCTCCCACGATCACTTCGTACGACAGTGGATTCCGCTGCCTCCGAAGGTCGTTTCTTACCAAATCGTGTCTGACCATGCGAAATATAAAACCTCTTACTCTTGTCCGTCTGGCCGTGGGACCACCCAGAATCGTGTTCGACGCAGACTGCCTGCCATCGTTCCCTTTCATCCTACCTTGCCACGAACGCTCTCGCCTTCGTTTCCCCCTTGTCGTTGTTCGCCGAAACCAACGCCAGGCAATCGATAATGTGTCACATGGAGTGGTCAGTCCGTGACTCTGTCGTCGAGGCATATGCATTCAATTGGAATTTGGTCATGGTAGCTACGGAGACCAGTACAGAGGTTGTGGGGTAGGCCACTGCCAGCCGATGCTCGACCGCGTCCGCTCAACCACGTCCTCCCTTGCCATGTTGACCAGCACTATGTCCGGGTCTATCAGACAGGTATCACGATCGACTGTGGTTCCCCGGCTTGCAAATTGAGCAGCGCACACATGCACAAGACGGCGCGGAACTGTGGATGTAACGCCGTATGTCGGCTTCCGTTGTCCCTTGTTGGCCCTGTTCATCACCCTGATGATTCCTTTCCTCTCCTTTCCTCTCCTTGCACGCGCCATGCTCGTGCCTTGCTTTGTATTCCGGCGATCGTTTTGTATTTGACCAGGAATACACTGACCACCGACGCGTGCGCAACCTATTTCAAACCAAGTGTGAACCTTGCCAGCTCGAAGAGTTGGCAGCGGACAATGGGCGTCGCGCGGGGCACCGACGGTAACGAGACAGCAAAATCACAAGACGCTTCCTTCGTGCCTCCGCCTCCGCCGCCATCACCACCTCTGGCGCCTCACACATATGCGTGTCCATTCTGAAACCCTAACTGTTTATTATCCCCAAACGATCATGAAAGATATGCGTAAAACAAGTATCAAGAAAAAAAGAAGATGGGAAAAAAGAAATAGGTTATATGCCTGCTGTATGATGCCCTTCTCTTTCTCTCTTTCTCTTATTGCCACGCGCTATACTTTAAAGTTTTTTTTTTTTACTTGATCGGACTCGATGTATGTTTTTGTTTGTATTCGCCTTTTTTTTTCTATCTATCTTCTCTTTTTCCTCGTCACATGCGATCAAATAGCACTTTGCCGAGGTGCGGCTTACCCGAAATGGGAGGATGAACCCGCATCGAGATGCGGATGCAGGGCAGAAAATGGGTGGTGTACTGGAGAAGCACACCAGCTCGAAAAAACTTCTTTTCCACCCTCTGCCTCTCCGATTTTCCCTTTGTACTGTCATATACCACGGGCGATACAAAAATAACTAAAAAATAAGCGAGTATACATTCCCACGTTGCCATCCTCGTACCCCCCCCGTCTGCCATCGCATGCATCACGGTCCTCGGATGGGGGGACGACAGCGATGCAGGTGCCGGTCAGATCGATGTCTGGGGGGGGGGGGGGGGGGGGCGCGGGGGGGGGGGGGGGGGGGGCGTCGAGGGAAGACTGCGGTGTTGCGGGCCGTGATCGCTTCCGTGGTCGTCGTCGTTCTCGAATCTCGGTCGCATCTCTGTTTGTTGTCGACGAGGGACGGAAGTGATGAGGGAGCCCCCCCGCGATATACGTCCCGTCGTGCGACTTCGACGTTTGCAATCACGACCTCGTTCGTAAAACACTCCTCCACAGGCGAGCGCGCACGGATCGATCAGGGTGATCTCTCGGTACGACCCTAGTCAGCGAGATCGGGGTTCATATCGTGATGCGCGGCTGTGTGGCTGACTGTCGAATACATGCGGAACGGTGCTCCCGAATTAAAACGGTACTGTGGCTGTTCCGCAGGCACTCGTATGGCGAGTCACGACCCTACATACGCGGCAACACACCCTCATCAACTGTCAGCAGACCCACATCCTGTGCCAAGCCTCCCATCCTGACCGTCGCAGACCGAGAAAACCTATCAAGCACTTGACATTCCAGGCTCGGCTTCTCACCACATAAAGCAAGCGGTGGAGGCTCAATTTCAAAACCGCTTGCCCCCACGCTTGATGGGTTGCCGCAGCCCCGGCGCAACAGCGGTTCCTCTTCTGATCTGGGTAACGAGCTTCTTCCGCTCTTCTTCGCTGTCCTCGTCGGAAGACGCCATACGGGGTTTTGACTTCTTGATGGGTCGCACCGGCGATGATTCCGTATCTGATGATGGCGCGTTGGCAAGACTTCGGCTCCGGGTACCACTCGGGCGAGGCGAAGACGCCCCTGACTGTGTCGGAGACCGCATGCGTATATCCGCCTGTTGATCTCCGCCTGCTGCGTTGGTCTCTGGGACGGGCCTTGAGGGCCGGGATGAGCAGTCGTCTTCCGGTTCGGTCGCAGAGCCTGAGTCTGCAGCATGGCTGGTCGAACTCGGCCTGCGCGAGCCTGAGATATCACCACGATCCTTGGCGTTCAGTCAGCCACGCTGGGTTCTCGACGTGACAAATGGCCCACATTTGGTTCTGCCATGAGTGTACGCGTGCTTTTAAGGTGCATAGGAGACTTTTCAATTTTTGGCATCGGCTCTGGAGGAAGCAGTACCGGGGAGTTGGCGTCGATCACGATATCGGCTAAAACCCGAGTTCTACGTAAGGGGGTGAGAGGGTCTCGGGACAAGTACCACCCACGGGGTTCCGAAATGAAGTTGAGCACTGCAGTAGTGCGCCGAATCGTCGTGGCTAGACGTGGTTTCGACAATGCATTCTTAACGTGTGTGTCCACCGATCTGCGTGCAGTCCGAGCAACCTTGTCAATAGCCTGAAAGGGAGAAAAACGACACTGGATCAAGACCGCTATGCTGTGGCCGCACGTGGTGAAACGGGTTTACCTTCTCTAGATCGGTAGGTGGGAGATCGCCAATGACATCTGGAGAAGTGAATGCGAGATGATTCACGCTTATCAGCGGCATGATAAGGTGTCTTGATAGAACTTCGGCTGAAATCTTGTAACCGACAAAGACAGCTTCCCAACGCCACTTGAAGGCATGGCACTCGAACTGAAATGCATAGTCCTTCCAGCGCCACGCATCAGTTGGCAGGCTGGTCGTGAGCTCAAGGGAAAGAGTACACCAAATTTAGACTCGGCCACCTCGAACGAGAGGTCCGGCATGCCGCCGAGAGTATGTGCGCTGGCCAAGAGATCCAGGGAACGTGTTCGCCATGCTTCCTCCTCTTCGTCGTCACCGAGGAGTGGCGAGTCGTTTGGTCTGTTACACTCACGCCACCGCCTTGCAAACTGTTTACTTGACAATGCTATGGGACGACTAGGAATCGAATTCGCTTGGTTAATCACCGACGAAGACGGGCTCACCTTCGGCCCACGTCCGCTTGGTGTCAGTGATCATGATGCAGCAAGTGAGATCCACTGGAGAAGAATGAAATTTCTGCCCAATGGGGATGGTGGGCAGAGCGCGGTATGAGACGAGATCAAGAGTGGTCGAACGGAGAACACGAACGAAGAGATAAGGGATCGAAGTCCGGGCGTCGACCTTGACGAGCCATTCCCTTGCACGAAAGAGTTCCTACATCACTGATGAGCGTGAATATTTCCGCGGGGATGCAGCGATGGAGTACCTCATTAAATGAGTCCATGCACGTCGTGGACGAGTGATCAAAGGTGAAGATCGGAGTTTGAATCTATGCCTGCCGTCTACCATGGTCAGCGAGCACGGCGACGACCCTGGTAATGGCGAGTACTCCGTTCCTCACTGGCTGCCTTTGCGCCTCAGGGTGCTTCAGACGTCCATCCTCCACAGAGATCTCAGCCTTGCAGTTCTTGACGCCTACGCCGAGACACAGTTTGGGCGCGATGTCGCTCCCCCGGGAAGCGATACACCCAGAATACGGCTAAAGGAGATGCCAGTATCGAAGCTACATGCGACCGTCTTCTGGGACAAGACAAGATCTGAGTGGGCGGTGGTCGACATGGGATCCAAGCACGGCACATTCCTCCTGTCTGCCCGGCAACCTGGTGCTAAGCCGGTCCGTCTCTCTCCTCCCCGCATGGCGAGTGTTCCACGTCCATTGCACCACCTCGACCAGCTGATCATCGGTAGCACCACCTTTCTGTGTCACATACACGAGGACCGCACACCCTGTACTGAATGCACCTCGACCGGCCAGGATGTCATACCCCTGTTCGTGGTCCCTAAGGAGCACAGTCGTCCTGCAGAAAAACGCATGGCCGATGCTACTGGGGTGGCACGCGTACAAGAAACTAGAGATGCGAAAAAGGCACTGACGTCGCTCAGACGTACGCTCCTCGCACGCCTAGACCCACAGTACCCCTCGACTTCTACGATGCCCTTGGTACCATACATTGATCGGTCCGCACGTCGTCGTGCCATGCACCCCGGCTCGCAGTTGGACAGCCCAGGCGTGCAAAGCTCGCGCAGCAGTTCTCCAGGGCCTGCTAAATCGTCGTGGGAGCTCTCACAGAAGCCGTCGTCCGCCAAGCCTACTGCTCCATTGCCAGAGCATAACGTAGGTCGACGGCTTCTTACGAAACTGGGATGGCAACCTGGCACCGGGCTCGGGCCAGCGACGGATGATAGGAGGGATGGCAAAGGTTCAGGGATAATTGAACCGCTGGAGGTGTACGCAACTCCACACAGGGCAGGGATTGGGATGCCCACAAAGGATAGTGTCACCCCGACGTTGTCTTTCCAGGACTGGAAGACGAGCGGGAGGGAAAGGTGGTGGGAGAGGATACGGTCGGATGGCAAGTAGAAGGTCATTATTAGCTCGCGACGCGACGTGTCTGTTTTGCTGTATTTTATCGGTCACGTGTGTGGTTCGCGTTCTACGCGACAAATGCCAAAGCCAAGTTCCAGTCCGTCCTTGTCTTCGTCCTCGACCGCGGCTGACCTTCTTCCTTTCTTCTTCCACAACGACTTTCTCTCGTACGCGACCTTCTCTTCAGAGCTACGGTCGATTATTTTTTCTCTCTTTTTCGTCTCAGTCTCTTTTGTGTATCCCTGCCTTACCACCCATCGGTTCGACAAAGTTGCATACTGTCCCCTCTCCGTCTGTACCATTTCTCTAACGATTTGGCTCAGTTAGCATGGCCAACGGAGTCCGCGTGAGTTGACCCTCGTTATACCACCTCCTTTCCTTCACTCATCCATCCCCACAAGCTACAGACTCGAGCCCGCGTTGGCGCTCATCGCAAGGTAAATGGTGACGAAAATGCTACTAGCAAACACGCTCGTCAGACATCTGGCGTCACCGGCGGTGGCGCTTCACGTGCGGCAGCCCTCTTGAATGGGCTCAAGGGCGGTCCGCAACGTCCTGCTCTCGGTGAGGTTACCACGGCCGCTGTCAACCGCAAGGTCAGTGGAAGACGATTCATCTTACCCAAGTTACTGAGTCGTCGTGATCCCCCTGACATTGTCATCTCTCAGGATGCCGTCAAGGCTATTGCAAAAGAGAATCTCAAGGACAGTTTAGAGCAGGGCTTGAAACGCTCTCGTTCGTCGTCCCTGGCAGCTGCCACCGGTCCACAACGTGTACCGGCGGGTCCTGGTCGAACAGAGGCTACTGCGAATACCTCCCGCACATCTATCGCGCGTGCACAGAAACCATCCGTCTTCAAGCGAATGTCGCGGCAGGAAACCGCTGTACCAGTAATTGTCCCCGCCGAGGTTGTCGAAGAGAGAGAGATCGAAATGGACGTCGAAGATTTAGAGCAAGACCCCGAACCCATCGACATGCTCGAAGAAAAGGACGAGCAGAATATGGTAGGAGTTCAAGAAACTGGAATCGACAGTGAAAGTATCCCAGTGCCCGAGACCACTGAATCGAAATCTCCACGCGTGTGGCCCGACGTCGACACCGAAAAGGCTCTGAAACACTACAGAGAAGTAACGGAGATCCAGCAAACATACCAAGATGAAGTTGACATTTTTGATACCACGATGGTGTCCGAGTACTCGGATGAAATTTTTAAATACATGTCGGACCTCGAGGTAGGCATTTCCGTCATTCACGGAGAGTACATTCGTTGACCAGTTTCCTGACAGGAGGACGTGATGCCAAACCCCGATTATATGGATGGGCAGAGCGAGATTACGTGGTCTATGCGACAAACCCTTGTTGACTGGCTCCTTCAAGTCCACTTGCGATGGCATATGCTTCCCGAGACGCTCTGGATCGCCATCAATGTCGTTGATCGTTTCCTTACTAGGAGAGTCGTGTCACTTGTCAAGCTCCAGCTCGTCGGTGTTACTGCGATGTTCGTCGCTGCCAAGTACGAAGAGATTTTGGCACCATCGGTCGACGAGTTTGTCTTCATGACGGAGAACGGGTACACCAAGGAAGAAATTCTCAAAGGCGAGCGCATTGTCCTGCAAACTCTGGACTTCAAGATTTCGCAATACTGCTCTCCGTACAGCTGGATGCGCAAGATCAGCAAGGCTGACGACTACGACATTCAGACGAGGACATTAGGCAAGTTCTTGGCCGAGGTTACCTTGCTAGACCACCGCTTTTTGAGATGCAAGCCGAGTCTCGTCGCGGCAGTTGCGATGTACAGCGCAAGGAAAATGCTTGGTGGTGACTGGGTGAGGACTGGATGTGGATCTTTTTTCCACGGACCGTGATAACTGATCATGTGACTCGTCTCCGTTTCCGGTCGTGCAGAATGCCGCGTTCGTCTACCATTCTGGGTTCGTTGCGGATCATCTGGAAACTGGTCACCAGTGGATCTGCGAGAAGCTCCTTGAAGACAACTTTGTACAGCAATACGCCTGTCAGAAGTACGCGCACAAGAAATTTCTCAAGGCCTCACTCTTTGCCATCGAGTGGGCCAAGAACAACTTAAGCCGAGGCGAGGAGGTTGATATGATGCTCAAGAAGTAATTGCAGCTCCGGCGGGCGCTGTTCGATCTCTCGCACGACATCTCCAGTTTCATCACATCATATTGTGCTTGACATCCTGTTTCCAATCCTCGCATCAATCCGCAATCTCAATGTCTGATTACACACTCTAGTCTCATGTCTTATCTGCCTATGTGTTGCTCTTGCCTTGCTATCTCCCATGCATTCTTCTCACTGCATCTTCTCCCATCATCTGTTTGCCGCTGCGCACTATTGCGAAACACATCGTATTCATCTAATCACGTATACATGCTTGTTTTGCCTATGCCTCGCCATCCCGCACGCATCCTCGGCATTCTTCCAGACACATCTGTATGTCATGCACCTTCCGCTCTTCCTCTCCGTCTACCCTTGGTCGCTTTGCTTCCTTCTTTTCACTGTCTATCATTTTTATTTTCCTATCTACTCATTCACAATATTCATTCACGGCCGACGTTTGCCGGCTTCTTATTCCTGTTGGGGTTTTGTTCTGCGTATTCCGCATCACTTGATCGACTCGAGCGCTTTCTACTTGTTTCCTGTACGCTCCCGTCTCGAATAGCTCTCATTGGGCCATTTTCCGCGTTACTGTGTAGCACGTAGTAGCCGCCGGGTGCCTACTCGTCTCGTCCAAATCATCAATTAATTATTGCTTTTCCCCCTATAGACGTTGGCGAGAACGTCATTCATTCCCGGCGGATGTCCATGTAGGTCCGCTTACCTGCGGCCGGATCCGCAGCGCACATCTGGAGTCTGGGGTTCCAACGACAGGGCTCTGCAAGACCAGCTGAGTACGAGCTGGACTTCCAGAGCCATCACTTGCACAAAAGCTAGTTCACAAACGCAGGCATGCACACTCTCGATCTCGCATTCGTGACACAGAATCGGTTCAAAGATGTTAGAAGCCAGGTGATGACATCCCCATCGTGTCCTTCCACCACTACACTATTATATTCGGACGTCATGTTGGTTTATGACGCTTTCTCAGATCCTACGCCCAGGCCGACACACCCGTTTCTGTGCTCGTTGGGACTACAGTTTAGGTTTGACACGAGGCTCTGCCGTGGTGTTGTCCAAGTTCTCCATGAGCGACGCCATACCTTCTGCCGGCGTCGCTGGATACGTCGCCCGCTTATCATCTGCGTTTCCCAAATCGATCAGCGACATAATCCAAAAGATGTACCAAGGCAGGGGTACGTACCAAAATTGGTAAACACGTCCCATTTCGCGAGAACGTTCTCGGGCGTCAAGGCTATGTTCGTCGGGAAACCATGTCCGCCCGTTCGCTGCCACCGCGTCTCGGCGGCCCATCCGCCGGATATTTCAAACAGTCTCCCTGTCGTCTCAACATTGTCTTTGCTAGTGAGGTAACCCACAATGGGGGCAATATAGTCAGGCTGGGTGGGTGTTAGTGATCGAACTCTGCGGAGATGTCCAGGGGGTTACCTTGTAGGCGTCAACCATCTCTTTTGGCCTGAAGACCATGTCAACGAGAGTTGTGGTGGAGGGATAAATATCAACCGACCATATTGTCATCGTCATCGCGGTACCGGCACTGGGGGCAATAACGTTGCAAATGATGTCGTACTTCTTGCCTTCGAACGCGAGGGTCTTTGTGAGTCCCATGATCGCGGCTTTGGCTGCACAGTACTGCCCAAAAAGCACATGGGACGACGGTCAAATCGGCGGCAGTGATGTAACTCACGTTGGTCTGCCCAAAGTTTCCGTCTGAAGAAATATGATTTCAGGACACGAAATAACGTTACGTGCACATGCCGACTCACAGATACCGACTTGCGAACACGTCGTCACAATCCGTCCATACTTTTGCTTCTGGAATATCGGCCAAACAGCCTTGGCACACTAGTGCTGGTGTCAGAAAACTATCGATATGCGGGATTCATCGAGAAAATTAACCTTGTAGGTACCTCTGAGATGGACGGCCATCACGAGATCCCACTCTTGCTCTGACATGGCAGCAAACGAACGGTCTCGTAGCACACCCGCATTCGCCACAAGCACGTGCACGCTACCAAAGGCATTCAAGGCAGCCTTGACAATGCGATCGCCGTCTTCCGCAGAGCAAATGACAGGTGCCGCCCTGCCACCAGCTACGAGTGATCCGTCAGGATTTAGAATCTCAAAGCCTCAGGCAGGCGAGGTTCACTCGCCTTGCTTGACCTCTTCGCAAACGGCATTGGCTCCCTTTTCACTGACGTCGTTTACGACGACGTTAGCACCAAGTCGGCCATACATGAGGGCGTAAGCACGACCAAGACCTGCACCAGCTCCAGTAATGATGACAGTTTGGCCACCGAATTGAATGGCTGGCGTCGACTGAGGATTTGGTGGCAGAGTAGAAGCCACGTCAAGCTGTTAAAGTAGTGAATATTAATTCTCTCGTGTTGGAACGGATGACACACCGTGCTATCAACGTCCGCGGGGGATTCTGGACTGTAATGCCGTCAGAATGAAAGGATGTAATGCACACCGCTTGCACTCACTATCTTGGATTTGAAAACTCGGTCACTTCTGACCATTTGAGTTTAACCTGGATACCGGTAAGGCGATACCCAAGCTAGAAATGGGAACATGGCCTCACAGCAGAAGGTGTGAACGTTTCGTCCGTCCTCCAGATCGTTCCCTTGGCCCTCTCCCACCGATTCTCTGCGACAAACCCTGCTCCGACTTCAAACACACGTCCCGATGCGTTTGGACCATCAGGGTGACATACGGCAGCAACAAACGGTGCCACGAAATCGGGCTGGCAAAACAAAGTCCGCGTTCAGAAACTGATGCGCAGGATTCACAAGCTCATGGTACCTTTAGCTTCGCGAGAATCTCAGGGGACATGACGGTTTCTGTCATCCTTGACGCGGCTACCTGGCAGATCAGACAAGGTCAATACATTATCACAGACGAAGCACCAAACGACACTCACGGGTGCAACTACAATTGCATTTATATTGTACTTGGCCCCCTCCCTCGCAAGTGCTTTCGTAAATCCAATTAAACCCATCTTTGCTGCACTGTAGTTTGCCTGGCCAAAGTTGCCTGTTGTAATCACACACATACACAGATTTGAGCGATCACACTGAATGCCCATTACACTGCACATGAAAGACATACCATAAATGCCTGCGGCGCTCGAGATATTGATGACCCGCCCAAACTTTTGGTTGCGGAAGTGCGGCCAAGCAGCCTTGGTACAGGCATAAGCACCCTTGAGATGTACCGCCACGACCTGGTCAAACTCGGCGTCCGACATGTTCTTGAACCTATTAGCAGTCCATCACGGACGTGAGTTCTCTGAACCTGCAGCCGGGGGGAAAGTGATAGCAACGCACCCCCTGTCTCGTAATATGCCTGCGTTGTTGATGAGGATGGTGACGCCCCCAAAGGCATCGATGGCGCCTTGTACAACAGCCGCTCCATCCGTCACCGAAGACGTGTTCGCAACTGCATTGCCGCCCGCTGGGAACGGTAACGTCGATCAGGGCCAGAAGCAAACACCGCAGACAACGGACGAACTACCCACCTCGCTTGATCTCGTCGACCACCTTCTGCGCTGCTTCTCCATTGAAGTCATTCACGACGACGTTGGCACCGCGAGCAGCAAACAAGAGCGAATAGCTAGGGATGAAGGTACAGGTTCATCGCGTCGGAAGAACGTCGTGGTTCGAGAGACGTACGCTTTTCCGAGTCCTCCGCCTGCGCCAGTCACGACAACTGTGTTGCTCTTGAAATACAACGACATGGTATATCTGGAAGAGTGTGAGTGTCTGTTTCCGTCTGAAACCGCTGCAGGCCAAGTTGCCAGCTGTCGCCAGGAGAGCGACAATCACATGTACACACCCGGTCCCGTTTTGCCTGATTAATTAGGAGATATTACTCGAACAGCCGTGATTAGGTCATCTGCTAAGTGTTTCACTAGCGAACGGGATATGAAATGTTAGTCACGTGATCGTGAAAACCACGTGATTACATAAGGTCACCTTGGTCTCACACTCCACTCGCTCGCAGCCAGGCCAGGTATTCTACATCTCTCTCAGCTTGAACGGTCCTTCGTCGCCGGCAACAGTGCTTTCCAATGCTCAACGTTTGACGACAGCTCTGAGAATCAGGTGTCTTAATGAAGGCCAGATAATCACCGTTTGACAACGCTACCTGGAGGGTTTCAAGTGGAATCTACGCACACGACGTGCACGTCGATTGGACTGAGTGTACAGAAATGTCTAATGTGCTACACTAGTATCCAAGGCAATTCATGTTGAAACTGCAGGAAACTGCAGGATACTTGTAGTCACTAAGTATCCTAAGGTAACTAATGGTCCGACGTAGCTATTGGCTTATGTAAGCTGTAGAGCGTAGGTACTCAACCAATTCCAACAATTCACGGACTTCGACCTGGGGACATTCAGGCGACGTGTGACCAGCCAGCATGCATGCATCTCTCTTGACGGCGGCCTGGATAGTCGACGTTCAACATGAGTGGACTGGCCAGATATCGGATAAATAATTTCCACAACCATCGACCCACGTCCACTTGCTCGCACCACGGAACGTCGACCTGCAAACATCCTCCACGGTTGGTGACCTCGCGCTCCTGGACAAGACATTTCCACTATGGTCGATATGACCGGTGGCGAGGACTCCAGGTTATCTCTTCTCATTATCACGGCGCGTGCGCGGTATAGAGTACGGCATGCTGTCCTGGGTGCTGTATTGCCTTGAATGGTACGCACGACCAGTTGACTTTGAGCCCTTGCCAATGCCAAGCTCGAAAAACCTTGGTTTCTCGACGAGCTTTGCGACAGAATGTCTACGACCCATGCACTAGAGTTCCGGTCAAAAGGTCGATACTGCAAAAGCGAGGGAGTGTTGCTACTGTGTGATCTCGCCCCCAGCATTGACTAACCCTGAGACGGCTCTGCATGTGAGCTGGGCTGACGATCTGATCAGAGGTTGTTTGCGTCCGTCGCTATTATCACTTGGTGGAACGAGCATCCAGAGGGTGAACCATGCCATCCGAGATGGCAAATCGAATGAGCGATGCCCCCGTTGCTCGAGAGGCCTTGTCACAGGATGTGCATGGTCTTGTTCCTCGCTTGGACACGCAGTTTTTTACGAGCTGGCTGACCATGTCGTTGAGAAGGAGAGAAGAGCGAGTTCCACGTCGTCTCGTTCATGACGTGACTGCTTGAACTGACCGATGGAAGCATGTGATTCCCACAGTCGGACGTCCAAGCACCAGCCCTGACTGTGTCTGCTTCCACTCCCTAGCAGGCAACCAAAGCCATGTCCAAAGTACCCGCCGTTTTCGTCGATCCCGAAGACTCGCAGTTGGTAGTAGACGCGAAGAACCGGGTTCCGGCAGACCAAGAATACTCGTACACCGAGCGAGACCTCATTCTCTACAATCTCGGTGTCGGCGCTACTGAGCAGGAGCTCCAATGGACGTACGAAGGCCACGAAGACTTTGGTGCCATCCCCACCTTTGGCGTCATCCCACAATTTGTCTCTAGCTCAAGCATAAAACTCGGATGGCTCCCAAATTTCAACCCGGTATGTGGCTCGGAGCAAAAAATCATCCCATCTTCCCTTCCTGGATGTGAACGAGTTCGCTCACTGCGCTTTCTTTGCCATTGGGCGGACGATGGTGTGCTTCTACCTCCATTCGGTTGTAGGCAAAGCTTTTGCACGGAGAACAATACTTGTCCATCAAGGCCCCAATACCTACTGAAGCAACCGTCGTGAATGCGGCCCGGTATGTCATATACCCGACCCCGTTCGTCAGGTCAACTGACCAAACAGCACAGGATACTCCAAGTTCTAGACAAGGGCAAGGCCGCTTCCGTAACATTTCTCATTGAGACCAGGGACAAGGACACAGGTCAGGTTCTCTTTGAAAATCAATCTACCGTCTTCATCCGTGGCGCGGGTGGCTTCGGCGGTAAGCACACTGGAGCCGGTACGTTTCGTTTCTATTCTTGGCCAAACTCAGATACCTTTTTTCCTTACCTCTGCGGTCCCGGCATGTTTTGCTAGACAGGGGCGCAGCGACGGCTGCCAACGTGCCACCGAAACGCGCGCCGGATGTTGTCATGGAAGAAAAGACAGCACCCACGCAGGCTGCACTATATCGGTTAGTCCCCTCCATCACCATCTGCAGTCCTCACCCCGGGCAATCTCTCACTGAGCGTCGTGAAACAGTCTGAGCGGGGATCATAATCCGTTACACGTAGGTGTTATCTCCTTCTCAGTGGATGGGGATCTGAAGTCCGTTATGTGTCCATACGCGTGTATCCTTGGAACGAACGACGTTTTGAATTGATTGGTTCGATTCCAGATCTTCCCCGAGTTTGCCAGGGTAGGCGGGTTTGAGAAACCGATCCTTCACGGTACGTCAGCTCCTATCTAACCGATCACTCCCGCATTGATGGGCACGCGACACAAAGGACTTTGTTTCATGGGTATTGCCGGCAAGCATGTTCTCAAAGCGTTTGGTCCATTTCAGAACATCAAAGTCCGGTACGTCGCAAGAATGGAAGAAGAGATCTCGTGGACCTTAGGGTCCCTAGAAAGCGATCACACGCTCTTTTTCTGTCTTCTCTTTTTTGCAGTGCAAAAGTTCGCTAACTGGAGCCGTTTTCCTGACCTGTAGGTTTACCGGCGTCGTGTACCCCGGCGAGACGCTCATCACGGAGATGTGGAGGGAAGGTAACAAGGTCATGTTCAGTGCGTCGCGCTTTTTTTTCAACTGGGATGGTGTAGGGCGCGCTGTACTCATGGGCTTCGCGTGCTCTTTTTTTTTTTTTTTTTTCATAGCTACGAAAGTCAAGGAGCGAAGGGAAACCGTCTTGACGAATGCCGCGGTGACGCTCGCAGATGGGAACAAGGCGAAGCTATAAGAGAGCGCTGCGTCCATGTGCGAGTCGTCCCGGGTCCATCATAAACTCCGTTTTAATTTGGTATTTTTTTATATATCATACGCGGAAAGTTGTCTGGAACGAAGCAGTGGTTGCCTTGATGAGCCTCATACTTCAACATCATGCACACAGTCTCTTGAGAGCAAGTCATTTTGAATGTGTTATGGCGACACGGAATAGATGCGCGATCTGTTGAGCGTTCAAAAGAAAAAAAAATTATCGACGTCATCTATTATCATTCAGAGAATGTATCCATGAACGAGAGCACAAGTAAACGAGTTCATAAAGTAATAGCCACAGCGATGCGCTGCTGACCGGCCGCGGGCGCGTGTGCATGCTTTTTCAACAGGTCAACACAGGGTCGGCACCTAAAGTTTGAAACGTGACACGTCGTCAGAACACCAGTCCAACACTACCGGTCGTGTATACCGGGGAAGAGGAAGAGAAAGAGAAAAAAAGGGAGACGTACCGGGGTAATACCAGAATGTGACACAGAGGATGAGGTAGAGGCCTAGTCACGGCATCGTCAATACTTATATAAGTCACGGAAACGGCCCGATTGGACGGGCTGCGTCGACAGATGAGAAAACGTACACATGAGGATCATCCCTTCGAGCCAGTTTGACCTGCCATCTTGGAGAACGTAGTTGACGGTGAGCACTGTGTGGAACGAACCAGTCAGCGCGTTTAGTGACGGTGAGAATTCATGAGTAGGCTGGCGTACCTGAAAGGAACATGACGATCGATTGAAAAGGATCGAACAAGAGTGTGAGCGGTTTGTCAAGTATCCATCCCAACGTGACGATGAGCCTGTGCCAGTGAGAAAGGTGAGCGCCCATGGCACAATCGTCGGTGATTCGGGAAATGACGTACGGAATGACAAAGAGCGCGATTTGCTGGCGAACGAGGTCACTTACTACATTCTGGAAATGGGCGGACAGTGAAGGGGGGAGACTTACGATACTGGAGCCAACCGCAACGCCCAGACTTAGTGTCAACTTGTCCTTGACAGACACCGTCACCGCCGTGACGTGCTCGGCGGCATTTCCAACAATGGGGAGGAGAATAACCCCAATGAACTCCTTACTGATACCTCCGCTCTGCGTCAGCCCATTGATAGAGTCTACCAGGAACTCGGCAGTAACAGCGACCAACTAGCAGATCGTCATCGAAGTTCACCTTTGTTTCGCATTAAGAGCACATATAGCCAACGGACTTACGACGGTGACGACGACCAAAAGTCCGACAGACACAGGGACGCTTGTTTGTGGTTCCTCGGCTTCTTCTTCCTCCTCGGGCAGCATTGGTGCAACACGACTTGATTCGGGATCGGAGATTGGCTGGGCTGTCCTGTTCCCTAACCCTGAAGGCCGAGGAGAGTGCCCAGGAGAGTTGACCAGTGCCGCTTCAGTGTATGTAGGCTCTGCAGGTTCTTTCCCACGACGGAATCTCTTGAACTTGAACGGGTTATCACTATATCTCCTTGATCGTAGAATCTCATCGTTATCGTCCTGGTAGAGATCCTTGTGCGAGGAGAGTTGGAAGAAGAGGTAGGATGCATAGACTGAAAACCAGAAAATTTACACTAGGAACATAACTCGCAAACAAACCCGTACTAAAGAGCAGAATGATGGCTACCTGCAGTGAGATCAGGAATGGTCGTGTCGGCCTAATCAGTAAACGCACCCCATGGCTCATTTTAAGAATTGATTGATCAACAGCGTCTTGATTGAAGTTAGAAGACCCTTCAAGGGCCATCTTGAAAGCACCAGGGAGAAGGACAGCAATAACACTGATGGTCAAAAGAGTGGAGTTCATCTGTGCCGCGACTTTTGGACCCGGGTTATAAAGAGTGCGAACAAACACGACAGAAGAGCACATACTGGTCCCGAAGCCCTGTTCCGAGAACCGCAGACCACCGGCAAAGAAGCACATGCCAAGCACGAGTACTATAACACGGCAAGATGAATAGACGCGCAGGTAGTGGTACAGCTAAATGCTTGCACAAGTTACTCAGGACAGACCCGACCACTAGCAGAAATTATGAGTCCGAAAATGTGTGCACTGGCGGAGAGAACGAAATGCTCACGAGACGACTGAACAATGTCTATTTCGCACTTTGCCAAAGCGATAATCTGACAGAACGCATGACGAGAATGCGAGAAGTAGGTACACATGGCGGAATCCAACATACCGAAACGATCAACTCGACGCTGTGGCGGAAACGGGTCGGGAGATAAGCAGACCAAGAGATGCGACGAGGACCCACTTACGTATTTCCCTAACAAAATTGTCAAAATGACCAGTAGAGAGATACCGATCACACTCACGAGCGTGGCATTCATGAGACCGGCCAGGGTTTGCCCGACTCGCATCGACAATTCATCCGTGGCGAATGCGAGCAGCTGATGATCCATAAATGCCATGTCGTAGTGACCGAGTCAACGACCCACCTTGGCAAGAGGTATGATGGCAAGAAAGGAGACTGTTGAAATGGGTTGACAGGCCGGTTTAAAATGAAAGACAACGACGCACAGACGAAGATGAGCGTATCCTCATTGGGCAGTGCAAAATGTAGTGCCCACTGACCGAGCAGACGTTAGCGGAATAGAGGAGAGAAATCGTAGCGCATACAGATACGGGAATGCAAATGAGAAGAATGTTGAGATCTGATAAGAAATGGATGAGGAAGAGGCCCTAGTTCCATCAGTGGACAACTGACAAGACGCTAGGACAATAGCTCGTATGCTTTTCCAGGCTGGTGGAGCATTCCTCACTGGCCTTGGAGGCTGTAAGAGGCTGGTACGCTGTCGAAGAGAAGTTCCCCTTTCGTCAAGACCTTTCGCGGTACTTTGTCTCCGTACTGCTGGAGATGAGTCGGTCGGTTTTTGAGGGAGCATTTCCTGTGTGGAATTAAAGAGCGACTCTGTCGACTCTGATACTGTTGTCGACGACAGTCGGGTGTCCATATGTTTCACAAGAGTTAGTTAGGCCTACTAGGGGTAACTGATCAACTATGCTTTTCTGTTTAGAGAACAAATGGCAGCGCCGTTGTAGAATTCCAGGAGACAGGTACCTTGCAAATATCTGGTAGTAGAGGAGAACGGAGGTAGGAGGTCGCAGAAAACGTACGAATATTCACGCCGTTTATTTAGGCAGATGCCAGGTGATCGGTTGCCCGATTCAGGCCACACACATTGTTCCATCAGAAAAATCGACCCCCTTTCATTCTGCTTTGCCTGCGCTTGATCTCACTCTTCAGATCCAATTGCGACGTTAGCACCGTATGCACCGTCTACTGAGCATAGCACACGAGCTGGGAGGTGCTGGCTACACAGCGGGTAAGAATAAATAAATAAATAAAATGATCTCCAGCATCACATCGTTCCATTCGAATGTTCCACCGTATCCACACAGCCTCGCACTTCTGTTTCGAAGGGTCATCGGCATGCTGCTTCATGGTGTCGCGCAACCTTTTGGTCATACCGCGTCGCAGGTGTCAGGTATGTCTAGTCTGGTCATAACTCGCGCTCCTCCCTCCTGCGCCCCGCTGTGAATCGCACGAACTGCATTGCAACTACGACTCAAAGTAGTCATGGGGACTCTATCCGCGCGTGTGTCACGGGGTATGGCACTGCCAGGCTGCACGGGTCCGGTGAGTAAGCGAGACGGTGAGTGAGCGGGCAACATTCTAGAAAACAGAGTCAAGCTAAATGACAAGGTCCCAGTACCTTTAATTTCCCACCCTTGCTAGCCGGCCACAGCTTCCGCACCCTAATGCATGGTAGTGGCTCGCATCACGTCGACCGATATTACTCATCGTGGCGCTCGATCAGTGAATGTCTGATTCACGTCAGTTCTGAAACACTGCGATGACACCAGGTAAAGTGCTGTTTGGGGAGTAGTCGATCAATTCTACTGTTTGTCCTTTGAGTCGGTACACTCTCAAGCAAGCTGAATCTACCTATTTAAAAGGTATAAAACCCCAGCACTAGACGTCACTATGGTATCGTTCATCCGCCTGGATCCCACTACGATTACAAACGTTTTTGGTTTCCATATCACCCAGTCCTCAAGGCGGTGTCTAGTGTCCATTCACCCTTGGTACGCAAACGAAACAGCCCCGTATAGACCATCCTCGCGGCCCAGCATGCCATGTCCATGCAGAACCTAACCGGTGAATCCAACATCAGCAGAGCACATGAGAAACAGTGCATTACGTACCTCCATCTTTCTAGCGTGCCACCCCACTCCGCTGCTGATATTTCCGTTTGCATCCGCTAGCCGCTGCATTTCAACCCGTAAAGGATGGTTAGCCGGCAGTTTCCTCCGCAGTTCCCCACTGATCCAGCCACTCGCTGTGTCAACATACCAGCCTCGACCACCCTTGCTCCGGATGGTGCGCCATGTCCCAGCACCGAGACCGAGACTGACGAGGACTGGTATGGACAACTCGATGACGCGGAGGCGAGTGGGTGCTTGTCGGACAATAGGTTCTCGACTGAGTATGGATGTGTAGGGCGGTGTACACAGCGGCCCGATCACCTGCGAGTGCAAGACGATGGAGGCTTGGCGTGCGCATCCTCGCGGCCCACCTATGCTGCCACCAGCTTGGCCCCAGTCGAGCTCCGGTGAAGTGGACATGAGTGTCAGTACCTCGACGTTGACAGCCTTGGTTTTGATGAACGCAGCGATGGCATTCAATCCAAGGTCTGGGATATAAGAGAGACCTAAGGAGCGCAACTTGGGTTGTGGCCTGCAGACGTCCCGCAGCAGCTCATCGGTAATTGGCGCGCTGGATAGATCGAGATATGTGAGTTCGCCATTAATGAAACAGGGTGCATAAGTAAAGATCTCGCTGAGATCCTCGATAGATAACGGCGACGGGAAAGTTCGGTCACCATATAGCGTGAGTTCTTGTATCTGAACGGCAGCGGGTGCCCGAATGAGGAAATTCCTGATGGACTCTCCGGTCAGGCGGATACACCTAGCCAACGCAAGCGAACGGAGTCTGACAGACGAGTCCCCAAGCGTGTCAAGCAATTCAGGAGTGACACGCGTTGCGGAAAGGTCGAGATGGGTAAGGAAAGGAAAGGCAAGAACAAAGGGCGTGAGGGTGTCTGGCTGAATCGATTTTACACCACGTAGACAGAGACGTCGAAGACCAGGGAACGTCAATGGCTCCTCTCGGGCACAGCGGACGGCCAATGATGCACGCCTCGCGTCGGTTCGCTCTTCGTCCTCGCTCCCGCTCGAGTCACTGTCGCGGAGAAGCAGGTGAGTGTTGACAAACCCGGTCAGTGCGCCGACGAAAACAGCACTGATACAGCCTGTCAGATCAATAGCCTCGATGGCCTTGCAGTCACGCCTCCTCTCGCGCTCATCTTCATCGGGATCATTGTCATTGGCGGCAAGGCCACGACCACGTGACGGACGCCGCCGGCCACGTGAAGGAGACCCACGGAGAAAGAGCTCATTTAAGACGGGCAGTGTGAGCGCGCCGTCCATATATTCGGTGGCGCCGAATGCCGTGAGGTTTGGCATTTCCTGTAGGGGCTATTCATCCCCACGGGGGAGGTCAAACAAATGACGTTGACGTACCTTGAGAAGTGCCTCAACACGGTCTCCGGTCACGAATCGCCTTGTCATGCCCTCCTCCAGAGAGCGGCGCATGCCAATGGTCCGGAAATGGTTAAAATCAATGTGCTGTACAAACCTTCCGGGTCGTGGGTCATGCAGTGTCGGAACTAGGGCACGGAAATATTTTAGTGAGCGTGTCATGGTCCGGGGGACGGACGGTTACCATAAACACCGGGTTCGTTCTTGCCCACGACGTTTTGGACAGCATCGCTAATGGAGCGCATAATCTTCCATCGTGCAGGACTCTTGCTTTTCGCCCTGAGACGCCGCGGACTGGGGTCACGGGACGCGGGTGGAGACAGCAGTTCTGGAGGAATAGACCCATCTGGACCGCTGAGGGTCGCAAGAATGGATTCCTTCCATTTTTTGAGGGCATCCTCGTCAGTGGATGCCCCCGGTATGGAGGTGCTCGCGAGCGCGACCTGGGTAGCGGCGTGGATGGACTGCTCGACAGCAAGCGCGGCAGCGTCCTCTGTGCTTTGGTCCTCGCTGCCAGCTATCTCCTCTACAAGCGCAAGCCAGCTCCGTGGAAGCCGGACCTCGATCCTGCGCCACAGCCACGGTTTGGCAGCGTCGCACCAAGCATGGCTGACGAGACAGAGATTGGCCAAGGACCTACGAACGACCTGTTCCGGGGAGTTGCCCGGCGGCATGGACGATGGCAGGGCAGCCGGAGCACCATAATCCCCGAGCGGGGGGGGATCCAACGATGTCGTAGCAGTGGGCAGACCTGTAGCGTAGACATGTGCACAGATGGTGAAGAGGAGTTCGGGTGGGTATTGCAAGACGGCAGACATGTGTATACAGAGTAGGAGCGATTTATCTTGTCTCCGGGATGGGAAAGCTAGTGTCAGATGTCTCCCGTTAGTGGGTCCGTGCTTATATACCTCTGCGGGTCGGCACTTGCAATCCGGACACCATAACCCTATTTTGATTATCTAATCACAACACTGGGCTCCTGGTTTGCATTATGGGGTACAACTTGACCTGATTTACGTCCCAGCCGTCGTAGTAGGACGGAACCATAAGTCATCGTCAAGGCACTGGAACCAGACCCGAAGCGTGTGGGGGTTGGCGTCTCCTCGTCGGTATAACTGGCCCCCTGCAATCTACTTACCAGGGCATTCCAGATTCATCTCGATCAGTCTCACACTCGGGCATCTGCTTTCGCTCCCTGTGCACGTTTCGTATCTGATAATGAGTGGGCGATCATCTCCTCGCACGCTTTTTGCTTCATTTTTGACATCGATCCCATTATCACCTTCATCGTCAAACCCCGAGAATACACGGCCCGCCCCCGTTCCTGGCACGATCACGCACAACTTGCGCCTTGTACGTGTCAATGCCGCGGCGGTAACATCAAAGACGACGGCCCCGTCGGTCGCACGCTTTTTGCCTGCGTCATGTGCTCTTAGTTGTCATCCCCGCAGTCCAATCCCAAGAGTACACGAACCCCCGCCGTCCCTGGAACGTTCGCGCGACTCGCATCTTGTATGTGTCAATTCCGCGGCATTAGCACGCAACTCGATGGATTGATGGTGGTGTATGACATCCTCAGATGGAGATCGGAGACGGGGATAACCCTGAGGGATTTCCGCCACATAAAGCTGACTGCCAAACCACTTCTCGGCCATTTGAATGGCCTGAGAGATGACTAGCGAAAGAAAGAACCAATTGCTGTTCCTGCTCTAAGTGCGCCAAGACCAAGGTACCCCGACCCCGTATATGGAATCAATGCACTGCGGGGGAGGCTGATCGCTCTCCCTGTGGATACGAACGTGTGCGATTATCGTAAGGGTAACACCCGGGTTTCAACACCAATGGAAAATGAGGTAACGACAAGGTTCATCAGTTGCAGGTGGCTTCCTTGGTTGTATGGCACACCTGACTGGCAACAGCAACGAGCGGTAATGAACAGTTCCATTTCACACAGCGCACCACTGGCCAGTGACTACTTGCTTCTCGTGATGGCGGTACTGTCCGATGCACTTCGTCAATGTCCAGAGTGTGCACCCACGCGAATTTCAATTCTGCGTGTTTCAACAAATATGTGCCGCTGTCACACTACTCTCCTCTTTCTTGCAGTCAATTTGCCAATCGGCGCAGCATCCTTGTTGTCGAATCGGATTCCGTGTTGACCCGCGACAACACCCCAGAAGTTATATGGAGCTATCACGATGTATTGATGTCCTAGTGCGTTTTGAAACAAGATTCATCATGCGTGGACATAAAACTCGTATTGCTGCAACATCCAGATGAGGGAAACACCTATCAACACCGAGTCAGGGAAGTCGTGAGGCCGACTTGCATGCGCGACTCAACTTGACACTATCATGGGACTGAGCACTGCTGTGTTGAATTTGGCAGTACGGAAGATGAACAGCTCCGAGGTGAAGTGCCCAAAGGCGGCAAGGTACGTGAACAGAGCAATGTCATATACCCTGGGGTGATTTAGCCAGGTACGACCGCATACCGAAGGATACGTACACTTTGTTGTGGATGTTATAGGCAGCATACCCCCGCACGATGGCAGCCAACAACGTCCACGCGGCAAACGTGCGTGCCTGCAGTCCAGTGACTGTAGGAATACTATAGTGAGCGGAAGACCCAGACAGAGAGTCTTACCAGAGGTACCGGCGTATAGCCTACGCGTGAGGTCGAGTGTTGCAAAGTTCTGGACCGAGTTGAAAATCGCCATAGAAGCGACAAAGAGCTGCCACTTGGGCAAGAGCCCCTCGGTCTGTGGTAGAGCTGATCAAAGAGTCAGGAAAGACACAACGCACGAAATGGACGAGCTACCGTCGAGGAAGGGCTGGAGAGAAGCCATCAGCGTTGGGATCAAGGAACGTCAAGCGCAGATCGCGACGCCAGTTCGGCTCCAGTGCGTATATTGGATTATATAATATTCCCTAAACTGGGGATTGTCAGACAGTGAGTTTTGCTTTGTACAGTCGCCTACAAGTGTTGCCCTTCTAGTTGGGGGGACAATCGGGTCTCCCATGCCAGATACCTCTCCTTTATCATTTCCTGGTCCATCCCGCTCAAATTCATTGGCCAGCACTGCCAGCACAGCCAGCAGCACCGGCACCAGCCTCTCCCGTCGTTCCCGTATCACTCGAAAGCGAACTCGAACGATTACTGCAGGTTCACATTACGATGACAAGAGCCCCCAGGTCGTGGACCAGGTCTTGGACATATCTGCAGCTAACAACGTCAGCCCTGCCTCTGGCCCGGTTGCTGGTCCCGAAGCTCCAAAAACTCCATTAGCAACGCATCCCCGACCCGATGCGGATTCCGCTTTGGCCACTGATATACGCAGTGAGCTGGAAGCAGATAGGAGTCGCACCACCCTCGGGACATTCGGGCCCCTAGTGGACAGTTCCGAGGCATCTCCAAAGGGCTCAGTGCACGTTGTTCCTCTACATGGCCAAGCGCTGTCGTCCGGGACGGTCGTTTCTCCTCCCACGGTACGTTCGCCTTGCCATTGCAAATAATGACCCACTTAGGTCCGTTCTTGCGCAGACAAAGGGCAAAAGCAGACCCCTGCCCCGCCTCACCTCACCTCCGTCGTCGTTCAAACCCACGACTACGGACGCCGATCGGGTTCGAAGTAGTGTGCGCGACTCTTTAATCACACAACAGTCCTCAACCTCCTCTTCTGTGTATCCCATGTCCACCTCCATGGGTACTGAGTCCCCCCCGTCCCCTCTATCTCCTGTCCTTCCAGATCGAGGCATTCCTGCGCCCGCGTTCGAGTTTGATGCTCCAAAAGTGCAAAGATTCGACGCAGATGACGTGTCTTATCGACTACAGCTTCTCGTCAAGAACAGTTATTTTCTCCCACCAGCACACTCCAAACCATCTCCCGCTGACTTTCCATCTTCACTTAATAACTCTAAGAAGGCGCCCTCTCCGACGTTTTTGGACTTGTTTCGTGTTGGCAAGCCCAAGTCGAAACCTGCTAGCCCTGATGCTGCGAATGGTACCAGCCCTATATTTAGAGTGACCTCGGACTCCACATCAGCCTCTGGTCAAATTCCACGCGACAATGATAGGCGCTCGCCGCAAGCATTCCGTCCTCCACCAGGAAGTCAGCATATGGCGAGGGTAGTTGTGGTTCGGGAGAAGATGGAGGACTTGGCTGCTGCTGCGAGACAAGCAGAAATGGATCTTGGGAGGCACGACTTTTTGTTGGACCGGGACCGTGTCTCACGGAGAGCTAAATTTGCCACATTTGATGGCATTGTCGATCCCACGGATTCGGTTGATGTACCACCTCCCTCAGCCAATTATCCTCTTGCGCTGCAGGCTTCAGCGCTCTATGGGCTTGGGATCGAAGACTCGGTCGGTGCAGCGATTTTGGCGGAACGGTTGCCACCCCCAGCGAGTCCTGGACATTCGTCTCTGGATCCTCGAGAAGACGCTTGGAGAAAGGCACTGCTTCGGGAAGCCGTTGGACATTCCCTTAACGGCTCGACGGCTACATTTTCTGCTTCGTGTTCTTCGACGCCAAGCAAGTCTCCCTTTCGCGCGCAATCGGCAGAGTCTCTTCGCCCTGAAACTGCAGTGGCGCAACAGAAGAGGTTACTGGATCAAAAAATCCTAAGCCATCCTATTATTGATCCTTCAGAGGAATTTGCACCGCCTACCCCGACAGTCAATTCGGCGTTGAATTCATCAGCCTTGGTTGGTGTAGTGATGAACCCAGATCGTCGGCGGCTGTCTAATCTCGCCCTACTGAGAGCGGAGACCCCTGTGCCACATACACCTCTTTCCCCACCACCCCGTCGACCGTTTTGCAGCCCTCAGTTTACTCAGTCGCAGACCTGCATTTCGCCGGCCCCCAATCGTCCCAAATGTCAAACGCCGAAGAAGGCGCTGCGCAAGTCTATCTCGTCTCCCATGTTGTCTGAAAAGCATGGGTCCAAGACGAATGGCACTGTCACACCAACGAAAAGCCCTCCAATGCCTAGCTTGAGCATATCCCCATCATCTTTTGATAACCGTATGAGCGGAATGACTTCGATATCTCGCTACACGAACAGCGAGCATGATGACCAAGTCGTCGATGACCATCCGTATAGAGTATCGCTTGCAATGTCCCTGCCCAGTACGGATGGCCGAGCATCTATCTCCGAATATTCCCAGCCCTCGCCTACTGCGTCTGCGTTTCGCGATAGATGGTCAGATGGCTATTACTCTGTCAACTCGGGAGGTCCCGAGGAAACAGCAAATGTTTCACTCAATTCACCTATCCTCCATCAAAACCCACGTCCATCTACCATGTCACCTCCACCTAGACCATCTTCATCCGTAGCGGGCATCGCCCTATCACCACCACCTCGTATGGATCATCATTTCCAGCCCGCGTCCCCTCAGGCGCTTGCAATATCACCTGCCCGGTCATCCTCCTTAGGCACCGTCCACTCATTTGCATCCCATTCAACTCTGTCACAATCAATCCGTGCACCACCATTCTTCTTTAATGTCTCATCCCAGAGCTTCCACTCTGCGCTCGACTCTGCGCCGCCTCCTTCCTCTACCACTGAGTTCTTTGATCATATCCAGGCACACGGGATGGATGGCCTGGACGACTCTGACGACAGCACGAGTGAAACGGATCAGGAAATCACTGCTGTTTATGTCTCATCACCTGGCAGACCCAAGCTGATGCGGTTAGGCAACCTCTCAACACCAAATGTCTATCCTGGGGCCAAGGAACCCTATTATCCCTCCGTGATTCCCAAGGAACGGCGGCGGCCTGTGGGTCACACCGCTCCCAAGACACGTTACTTTACCAGTGTCAAAGGGGCTCCTGACTCATTGACACACCTCTCGCTCGCTCAGCACTCTCGAGAACGTCTTCCAAAGGTGGAGCTACCGCCGGATTCCTGCCCTGTGACAGCTGGGCCAGAGAGCGTTCGGCAGTGGCAAAAGGACCAAGAAGTATTCCAAGAGTCTTCAAGGAGATTAGATGGTTTGCTCATCCGACATATGCAGGCAGAAAAGGACACGTTAAAAAGAATTGCTGAAACTGCAAAAGTAACAAAAGCATGATGTTTTTTCTTTCTCTTATTTTCATTACTTTATCCTACGAGATTTGTTCTTTCATTTCACTTGACCATCTCGAAATTGCATACGTTACCCAGTCGACATACCCGTTCTATGATTGATTTCTTGTTTTCCTCCCTGTAACTGGCATACAGATGCATAGTATTCAGTTGAATTTCGGTCGCTGGCTCGACCTGAAAGAGCTGCTGTGGGATTTGCTGCGTGACTGCACGTGAAGCTTCGCTGCCGTGTTCCGACTCCGATCCCCAGCCAATTGAGATGATTGCAGCCATTGTCCTGTGGTACCCTTCTACTGTTCTTCACGTCTTCCAAGCGACGCATAACGACAGAGACGATGGACAAGACCCAAGACGCACACAGACAACCCTATTCCTGGCATCAGGTCGGTACCACCTCCACTACCACCACCACCGTCGGTGGTGGCGTAACCCCTCGTTGGCTGACGCACACTCTAGTCTCATGATCAGGTGAAGCTCTCTGGAACATCCTTATGGTCTTCACTCTTCCTTACTGTACGTCATGATCTACAGGCGACGGTGTTGTTGCTCGTTCCGTGTGGGACATCCGAAGAGGACGTGGTGGTGCGTACCCACCTTATACGATATTTGTGTCGTTAGCATTCTGCCTCATGGCCCTACCCCTTTAACACAGGTGGTGATAGAGCGAGACCATCTTTTAGCTGGCGTGAGGGGACAACAGCCAGTGGTCAAGGTAAGCATTTGTCATCACTCCTTGTCCCCACACCTGCCCATTTCGACGGAGTGGGCGGTTTCAACGATGTCGCTTCCACTCGTGGGTTCTGACACTCGAACACATAGGGCCGACTTTATGGAAATGTGGACGTTGCTAACTCGGCGTGGCAACTTGAGCCTCGAAGCCCACGACCCTCTGGGCGGGAGCGCACGACGTCGACGATGTCCACCACATCGACGCAGTCGTCGTATGCGTTCGTGTCCGACCCGGAGATATCGAGCAGCTTTGCGGCGTCGCTTGAGAGCGCGCAGACGTCGGACGCGGAGGAGGTGGTGACGGTTTCGCCTGGGCTGGCTTCGCCGACGTTGTCTGGCGACGAACGGTCTGGGTCCGGATATCAACGTCGATCGAGGACTGGTGCGTCTGGTGCGGTGTCCCCTGCGATCCAGCCACATCCGTTGTCGTCTTTTTCGTCGTTGGAGTCGTTGCCGTCGCCGTCGGGGAGGCTGTTGACGCTGCATTTGGAAAAAGAGCAGTCGATCATATGGCCGTCGCTTATTGTGGGGCCGGTACCGCAGGAATTGTCCCCGTGTGCCCCGGTTCCCGCCATCTTGGATACAGATCCAGAGGGGAAGTACAACATGGATCCGACGAGCCTCGTGTTATTCGCCATCGAGCTCTTCGACATACGAAAGGACAGAGAAGAGGCGTTTGAATGTTTTGTGTAGGTGGCGCTCTCGTGCGTTCTGTTTAAGCGCTTAGAACGTTTTGACTCTTGGTATGTCTAGACGCGCTTGGCAGCAAGCACATTTACCTTCTGCCACGATGAAACTGGTCACGCATTACTTGCCGCTGCAGATGCCATTCAACGTGATTGATATCGACGAGGAAAAACAGCGTGGGACAATGTCCTACTATATACAATGCATTGGTGGCCCTCGGGGGCTGGCACAGCTCTTCCTCGAGGCGGGTCTCCTTCATCTTGAGGGTGCCGCGTCGGTTCTCCTTTCTGCTTCTTACTCGACACTTTCTTCCATTCGTGTACCCCCCCATCCTCAACCCGGTGAAGGTGGTGCGGAGGCATGGAGGAAAGACAGAGAGATCGCAAGCCGGTACTTTGATCGTGCGAGAATCTTGCACCCCGAACTCGAAGTGCCGGTCGTACCCGATGACGGCTCTGGACAAGCTGTGTTAGACAGCACCCACGAGCTCGAAATGCCGTCGATCGAGATTCATCCGTCTGCGCCAGAGAGCGTGTATTCGGGCGAAGAGTCTAAATATTCAGAGCAGGAGAAAGTGAGGTATCGGCGACGACAGAAGAAGGAGGAGCTGATATTCTTGGACGAGGTCAAGGGGAAGGAGGACATCGAGAGCGCGTGGTACTTGTACGTGCCCAGTTTGGTTGGTGCTGGGACAGCGTTGTTGGTCGTTGGTGTGATTGGTGCGTTGAGTTTTTCGTCGTGGAGGCGGAACCAGGGCTCTTGAGTTGTATGGTGGATGGTGACGATAGGGGATTTTATCTGTAAGTTGTCTTTCTTGCGTTGAACGCTGTTCGGGATGTTTGTCCATAGCACAAGTTGATTTATGCGTCGTATGCCTTGTCTTGCCTTGCGTGTTCTGATGGGGACAATGTATCATAGTGCCATGCCCGCGTAGCTGGGCCACAGGGGCACATGGCTAGATTGGCAACGATGGTTCCCACATCTCAGTATCACTGATTGTATCTTGTGACATGCGGATTGCCTGGTCGACCTCGGGTTCACTTCTCTCGGACCGTATCCCTGCACGCCCGCCCCCACCAAGGCAGCAACAGCGCCAGAACAAGGGCAAGGGCAAGGGCAGGGCGACTCCCACTCGTGAGCCGCTCAAGAGCGAGGCCGTCCGCGTACTCGAAGCACGACTCGAGGGCGCACGAGGGTCGGATTGTCGTTCGAAAGATCCCAGAGGGGGATGTTTCTGCCAGGGTAAGTCACCCCGCCCTGCTGCCCGTCCATCTACATCCTCATCGACCTCGCACACTCACCCCCGTT
This sequence comes from Pulveroboletus cf. rosaemariae, assembly GCA_038089275.1. Lineage (NCBI taxonomy): Eukaryota > Fungi > Basidiomycota > Agaricomycetes > Boletales > Boletaceae > Pulveroboletus > Pulveroboletus cf. rosaemariae. The sequence continues at coordinate 31,643 of JBBPKN010000104.1, read as the reverse complement.
CCTACCGGACTGACCCCCCCACACACGTACGTGCGTGCACCTAACCGTTTCCAGCTCGACAACACGCGCTCTCGAGTTACGTTCCGATATGTCGACGGTGCGGACTGGTTCTGTGCACGCTCAATCCGCCGTACTGCGCGTGTCCGCACTGTGCCTCGGCACTGCTGGACGGGCAAGCGGGGCGAGAGGCGCTGGTGGGGCGATTGGAGGGAGAGCTGGCGGTGCAGGTAGCGCAGGAGGAGGCGGAGCGGCGGCGGATGGTCGAGGAGGCGCGTGCGGCCGAGGGCGCGTTTCCGGCGTTGTCGCGGGAGTCGCAGACGCCGACGCCAGTGCAAGCGATGGGAGCGTCGCGTGCCACACCGCCTCCGTCTACTACCCGAAAGGTGATATCGCTGAATACGGGGACGAAAAGTGTCAAGGTGTCGTCGTATATGTCTCGGTCGGCCTCGCCGGGGGAGGAGAGGGAAGACGAGGCGGAGGGCGAGGAAGGACGGGTCTCGGGCCCACCGAGGGAGGTGAGGTATGTGACGGGGCCGCCGGACCCGAAACGGCCGTGGAAGAGTGCACGAGCTGGAGATGTGAGGTATGTCCCTGTCCCTGCGGGGACGGAGACGAGTGGGTCCAGGAGGCAAGGGAAAGGAAAGAGGGAGAGAGAGCAGGGGGCTACGAGCACTGTCAGGACGGATGAATGAGTGCTGTTGGTGCGTTTGGACCGGTGTAACATCGTCCGTCCTGTGAGCTTTGTGCTGCTTGATTCGTGGGTTAGATCGGATATACGTGCAGTTCAACGGTTGGCTCACGCGTCGACCGAGAGCAGCAGTCTGAATAAGAGTATGCACGGAACCAAGCCACGCTGAATGCAGCTCGAAGAGCGTTCGTGTCTCTGTAACGTGCGCTTGGATGGCGGCCTTGGACAGGGGCTAATACCACCATATTGGATCGCCAACTTCCCTCCTGAAAGAAGGAACGACTATCTTTTCTCGACCGGCTCGTCCACCAAAAAGGAGAATAACCTCCAATAGTGCACGGCACACGGCGAACCACGACGGCGGCATAGGCAGATGAGCGTCTGACGGTCGTCTTGGCGTTGGTGTTCTATGCATAGGATCTGATACCACCTCCCACACCTAATTTCCCGACGATTATGGAGACGTTGCGATCGTTTACTTGGGACGAGGTGACCAAGGTGCGTATGACAGATGGTTATATCGCGGTCAACTCACGCAAGACGTTTTTGTGATCGGGGCACACAGCACAGCGCACCTGACGATCTGGCGTGTCATGCACTTGACTAGAGATCGCAAAAAAGAAAGAGGGACTAGATGAAGTGTCGGCTTTCCAGCGAATCATCATCGACTGCATGGCATGCTTCAAGGACCCTCGTCCCAGTGACGCCCGCCGTTCTCCTCGACGACGAGATACGTACGTCTTTTTCTCGGTCTCGACTTGGTACAGTTGTCTGATTTAAAACACACTGTTCTTAATAGCCTCGCGTATTCACTGAATGCCGTCCGTGTATAGGCGGCCAAGATATGACCGAGACCTTTTATAGTTTCCATCGCCACGAAATACTTCCAGCGGACCACGTATAGAATACTGCACATCGGCACGATCGAGGGGGAGAGAACAGCGTGGTGATGCCCAGGTTCCACGGTCCCTATTACAAGGAGGTGCGTGTAGCGCGTGTGCGGTTGACGAGCCTGGTTTGATGGAGGAGGGATGTGCATATCACATTGCTGGGACATGTGGAGTCCTCGAAGGCTTCAAATGGCGATACGCAAGCTTGTGGATGAGGTGGTTAAACTGGAAGTCTTGGTAATTTTTTTTTTCTTTTGCGTGTCAGAATGGAAAGCCTTACTAGATGTGTTGTATAGGCCCATGAGAAAAGCGGCGAACGGATCAGCCCGAAAGTCGTGGATGAAATGGCGTTCGTGTATCCATGGCCATACTCAATCTCACCATGAAACGTAGACGACTTAATATCACTCCCATGAAATTGCGTCCTGGATCGCATTTGACTGATCTCACGCTCATGAGCGAGCGGTCCTACCCGGGGGTTTCGATTACTTTCACGACGTATGACCATCCTACTTTGCTTTCGAACCTCCACCAATTACTTATTTCGGGCCTCCAGCACTCAAAGCCAAGGTCTTTTCAAGTAAGAACTCACTGTGTCTCGTTGTCTCGGAGGCGTTTTCTGGGAGTGACGTAGTGTTGCGTACGTACGCGCGCGACCAAGACACCCGATGGCAAGGTTTGGATCATCAATGGAACGAAGAAGTGGATCACCAGCGGCACGTAAGTGGTGGATAGCAAGTACCGCAAGGTTCCCAATGATCATGCTCAATGACGAGCGTAGTATCCCAGATTCGCAGACGAGTGAGCCACGGACCCTCGATCTTAAAAGGTACTTGTTTGATCCTGGTCCAACTTCGACGCAGTTTTACTGTGGCTTGTCGAACAGATGTGTGTAGTCCGATCGCTCTGTCGAGGTCATACGTAACGATTCATGCATTTTCGTAAACAGCCAGAGGGGCAGTCCAAATCTTTGGTGTAGGAGAGTCACAAAGACCGGAATGATCCAGTATGCGGAACAGCCAAGTATGCTTGTTTATGCTACATGTGTAGGTGACCAGGGAAAGCGGTCCTACAGACGGACGATGCTCCATACTATTTCGGTAGGAGGTGAGTGTGCTCTTTGTTCCCTGGGTATTCAACAACTTTCTATGACAAGTGACAGTGGAGGCCGTGTTGAGTGTCCTGGGAGTGAGACAAGCTCTCAAGAACATGCCCAGCAACGTGCGCCTGCAGGCGACAATCGATCTATGAATGTAGCTAGCACGTTTATAAGAAACATCCCATCACCGCCGTAAGCCAAGACCAGCAGCCGTACTACCACGCCGTGAATTCCAACCAAACCATCCAACTACGACCTCTTTTGCAAAGATCTCACCAAAACCAAGCATGACGCCATTAATGAACGGTAGTAACAGGTTAATAGCAAGCGAGGATAGCACGAGTGATAGTCTTGTCCGTGGTGCAACCCTGTTGTCCATGATGGAGGGAAGGGTGGAAGGAACTACTTGTGTTGGGTCCTGATCTTGTCTGGGATTGGGGTGAGTCTGAGCAGATGCAGGTGTAAGTGCGGAGATTGGTTGGAGGACGGCAGGTTGGGGAGAAGGTGATTGGGGTGCGGAGGCTTCGGGGAAGGACATGGATGGGTACGACGACGTTCGTGAAGAGGTGAGGTGTTCCCACGGCTGAGAGGGCGAGTCATCGTTCACCTTGTCTTGCTGTGCCGCGCACGTCGCAGTCTCCTCTAGGTGCTCGTGCGATTCGACGTGTTGGATTGAACTGAGAGAAGCAACTGAGACAGAGAGGGATTGGGAGACGACTTCGCGAGCGGTGGTAGCAGGGGTAGTGATATGTGCACCGAAACTGTCCGACGGTTCAGGCGCTTGACCTAGGGCTTGGTGTTCTGCCTGCTCACTGGCGCGAATGACTTCCCACTTGGCTCGGGTGAGTTCGGCATTGGCACGAGCAGAGGCGGATTGGGCGCGCCATTCGGAGACTTGGGTAGCATAGGCTGTTTGCCAGGAGCCATCCTCTGCGGGAGGGTTCGTTGGGGGTGTAGATTCGGGTGGAGGTGTGGGAGTAGATGGAAGTGGAAAGATGGACACAGACGCGGTCGAGCTGAGTGGAATGTCAGTGGGCTCAAATGGGTTTTCAAGCGCTGTCTGTTAGATATCAGAACGCTTTGGAGATAAAAGATCCCTTTAAACGCGCCTGTAGGAGTTGGTGGTCGTCGACAGATTGGAGAGGGCTCGACTCCGCCATCGTCGACGTACAAAGGACTCGGTTCGTTTTCTCAGTGACGTTTGGTCAACTTTCTTCTCACGTGTCTCACGGGCGTTGATCACGTGAAATGTTTACATAATATTTCCTGTTTTGGGTTCATGATCATCTTGGTAGAGCATTGACGTCATCAAGCTGACCCAGTCGAGCCTGACGTTGTGGATGACCTAATCGAAAATGGGGGACTATAATATTCCGGGCTGCCCTTGCTTCTTCCCCATCATCTTTCTCTCATTATACAACTCTCAGAACAGGATACATTACTGATAGTGTAGTTGTTTGAATATTCCCTCAACATAGCTGACAACAGAGACAGGCTGAAATGACAGGAGCATTTTACCAAGTAAGGTGTTTTGTCTGAAGTATCTCACTGACTATGCACTGATTCCCTGAGTATAGAAAGAAGACAGGGTTGAGTATAGATCTGTTGGTGGCAGGTCAGATAACATCTTGCACACTATGTTGATTATGATATAATGTCCATCCATAATGGCTCTATATTTCACCATGACAGCTACAATCTCTGGTTGTCCACCCAACATATTAGTGTATAATAGTTCCATTCCACTTTAATATGTTATCTATTTTTCCACAGCATCCTTAGTTGTCTCTTTGTCCTGACTGAGGTATGCATGAGCTCATTATGTATTATAGTACAGCTCACTAACAAGTACCTAGTCCTTACTTCCATTAGTTACTAATAAAGTCATCTCTTTATTCCAACTGAGTCCTTACTTCCATTAGGTTATGAGCCCCAATGCCTAACTTACATCCATTGAAATCCAGCCCATTTGCCATTCTAAGCCTAGCCTACATGTCTGGTTAAACTGCTGTCCCTGCTGTGCCCACATCTTGGGATATGCCTGCAAGTGCAAGCCACTTCTTTCCATGAAGTGAAGATGATTGCCTTGCAAATGAATCTGGCTACTTTGTATGGCAACACTGTATGCTCACAGCCTTTGAGTACTGCATTTTATTCCAGATTGTTAATGGAACTCTCCCTGAACCATCTGATGTTACCTCCCATACTATTGTTATGAAGTAACACTCCAGCACTAGAACTAGTCATGTGACATCACATGATCATGCACAAGACACCCCATTTTAAGCTTAACCCTAGTCTGTGATCTGTTTTCTTTAAGAGTATTTATTATTCCTTTTCCTCAGCAGTGGTCATGTGATCATCAGTCACCTAACATGGATCTTCCCAGGATCTTCCCTGGAACTGCCCTCCATCTTATCTCCATGGATCTCATCTGATCTAGATCTGGATCTGGATCTGGACTCTAGATGCATCTGTGGCAGATCTATAGATTGGATCTCATCTGTGGCAGAAATCTCCATCCTCATGGTGCAAGCACCTCTGACCCTGCATTCTATTCATAGATTACTTCTCTTCCATTTCTCCCACATCTGCATGGCCTCCTGCCATACTCTTAATCTCCACCCCATGCTTTTCCCTTATGTTCCTTATCTATTAATCCAGGGTTTAGGGCATCCCCTGATTAGGTAGTTCCTGTACTTAGTCAGCATGGTCTGTGCACCAGGCCTTGGAATATATAAAGGCAAGAGTAGGCAAGCTGGGATTTCCCAGTCTTGCTTACTTAAGTCTAGGTTTAGATTCAGTCTTACTGGCATAGGCTTAGTCTATTGCTCCTTTGACTCTTAGCCTATCCTCACTTGTTTATAAGTGCCTTGGCTCTCACTTTCATCTCACCATGCCTAGTTCCTGGCCACTAGCACAAAAGCCAGATAGCAAAATTAGAAAGGTACTTCCCAAGGGTTAGGGTTAGGAAGGTCAACATATCAAGAGTTGCATTTCAACTATCTGGCAGAAAATGAATTCAGCTGCAAAAGCAATGATTGGCCAATGCATCAAAGCTAAGCTTGTTATCAAAATAATCCATCTTCATGCTGCAAGTGATACATGGAATTTACTTGCAGTGGAATTTAGCCAGATTGGAATGAGATCCATTATATATTGGTTCTGTTGTCTTACATACCACATGCCCAGTGGTGGAGATGTATCTGTGCATGTTAATAAGTATCAGGAGGCTATTCAATATCTCACAAATGCAAATTTTGTGATCCAGGAATGACTTGTAGCCATCATTCTACTATCAACACTTCCTTTTAATCCAAAGAACTCAGACTCTTGGGATTATTTTATCAAGGGGCTGTGTTTTGATAAGGCCATGACCACTTTATCCAGTATTATATCTGAACTACTTGAGGAAAAGCAACAGCAGATGCCCCCAAATGCCACCACAATTAGCAGAACTTCAGAAAATGCACTGGTGGTACTAGAGTATACTGCTCACACTACTGGCATTAAATTCTGTATGAATTGCCAGCATGCTAGACATGACAAAACCACCTGCTATGCAAAGGGTGGTAACATGGAAGAGAAAGAACCAAAGAAAAAGCTACATGGTCAGAAAAAGGAGAAAGTAGAAGTCATATAAGAGGATGATGGCAAAGATAAGGTATCTAACATTGTTTTAGAGAAATATTCCATGGCCCCTCTCAATCCTGCAAATTCTGTCCTTCATGCCTGCTCTGTGCCACTGCCACCCATTATTGATTCTGGTGCATTGACTCACATATTTGTAAATCACTTATTCTTTACATTATATTTCACATCACCAGGCAAGAGCATCAGTAGGTTTGGAAATGGGCAAATCACTATATCAGGCTATGGTGAAGCTCAGTTCATTGCCAGCAGACCATCTGGTGATGTGATCTGACTCCATTTCCATGATACATGCCATGTTCCCTTATCTTCAATGTCAATCATATCAGTGTTCTAGCTTGATGATGTAAATTGCTACACCCTTTTCAGCACTGGGTGCTGCATCTTATTTGAGCTATATAATAAGGACCAACTGGTTCATGATTTGCTTGCCAAGTCCAGAAAAACCATCTTTACTGCCATCCATCATGCTGACCAGCTTTATTACCTTGAGGTGCCCAGATCTTGGCCCACTGCTGCTTACCCAGCCACTCTACCTCTCTCCAAGCTAGAGCAGTGGCATTGCCACCTTGATCATTGAACTATTCAACTGTACACTCACTATTGCAAAATGGGCTTGTCACTGGTGCTACTCTTAGTAAGGCTGAGCTGAATCATGATCCCCCATCTGCAAATTGTATGCAATGGGCAAACTCACTCATGCCTCATTCCTGCCATCAAACCATGGTAGAGCATGCTGTTTTCTTGCCCTTATTCACTCTGATCTATGGGGCCCTTCATCTATTCATAGTGCATCTGGATCATAGTGTATGCTGACTCTTACTAACTCTTACTGATGGTGGATTTGTGTCTTATTCCTCTAGCACAAGAGCAATGCTTTTGCTGCTTTTAAGATCTGGAGATCTGAAGTTAAGAACTTTTGTGACAAATCCATTCAGACATTCCAGACCAACAATGGTGGTGAGTTCCTCAACAAAGCTTGGATCTTCTTTATGAAACAGGAGGGTATCTGATGGGAGTCCTTTGCCCCACATACCCCTGAGCAAAATAATGTCTCTGAGTGGCTCAATCATACTCTCATTGATCATGTCTGCACAATTCTTATTGACTCTGGCCTGCCCCTCTTCCTCTGGACCAAAGCTGCCAACTATGTCATCTATATCAAAAACCAGCACCTGACCCACTCTCTTGCCAACTCCACTCCATATAAAATGCAATATGGACATAAGCTCCACATCTCTTATCTCCACTATTTTGGCTGTCTTGCATATGTTCTTGATAACATGCCTATCTGCTGGAAGCTTGACCCCAAAGGTGTGTGTGCCATCTTTGTTGGCTATCTGGCCACACAGAAGGGTTAGTGATTCTATCTCCCAGACAAACACATCATTTAAACCTTGGCTCATGCTGTCTTTGATGATTTTGCTAATGGTTGTGACTATTTCCTGGCTAAGGGGGAGTATTAATTCTGCTATGCCTCACTTTACTCATCTTTCTCTGAGCCAGATGACCCCAAACCCAGCCAGCAACTACCTGTACCTTCTCCTGCTCAACCTAATCATGTGAAGCCTCCTGTGCTATCTCCTCCTGCTTCTTCTACCCACATAGAGCCACCTCTGCCCCATTAAAATTCTGCACCACCTATACCTCCTTGTGCCTGGTCCACTCACACTGCTGCTATCAAGGCTCAAAAAACCATATCTGATACTGCACAGACCTTACAACAGAGCTTAAACAAGGAATACTCAGATTCCAGTCCATATAATTTAGCTGCTGAGGAGGATGAGATGCCCATGTCTAACTTACCTGATGAAAATGTCAACATTGTGTCAGGAGAAAATCCCCACACATACCATAAGGCAATTAACTCACCAGATTGAGCAGATTGGGAGTAGACCATGCATAATGAAATTGATGTGATTATACAACTTGAAACATATGAGCTTGTCAAGCTCCCTGCTGGTCACACTGCCATTGACACAAAATGGGTATTCTGCATCAAACATGATGCCTCTGGCTATATTCTATGCTATAAGGCCTGCCTTGTTGCATACAGTTTCACCAAAAAAACCAGGCATTGACTTTGAAGAAACCTTTGCCCCTGTTGCACAGATTGAGTCCATTCATCTGCTCTATGCCATTGCTACTGTGTTTGACTGGGAAATCCATGTCATTGATGTGAACTCTGCTTTCCTTAACAGTGACATGCTCCCCAACCAGCCTGTATATATCTGGCAACCTGCCAGATTTATTGCAAATGGTTCTGGACAGCATGTCTGGCTACTTAGGAAAGCACTCTATGGTCTACATCAGTCTGGCTATCTCTGGTATCACAAGCTAAAGTTGATTCTCACTACTCTTGGTTTTTTTGTCTGCACATCTGACTTCTGTGTGTTCATCTGCTGCTGAAAATCTGGCATTTGCATCATTGCCTCTTATATTGATGATTTTGGACTCTATGTCACCTTGCTGGCTGAGATGACCTGCCTTAAACATGAGTTCAGCATCCATGTCTCTTTTAAGAATCAGGGGGAGATCTGCTATCTTCTAGGCATTGAAGTCACCTGAAACTGCTTGACCTGCACAATTTTCTTATCCTATGGCCAATATATTAATACCATGCTTAAAACCTACAGACTTGACTCCACCAATCCAATATCAACATCAGAACAAAATGGACTACATTTATCACACATGCACTCCCTGAATACTGTGGATGAGCTTGTAAACATGTATAACATGCCATATCAAAATGCTGTGGAAGTGCTCAACCACTGCACCATCATGACTCACCTGGATATTGCACATGCTATGCAACAGGTTGCACAGTTTGCAGCAAATCCTGGGTCCATCCATTGGATGGCAGTGAAGCACATCCTCAGATACCTCAAATGCACCTGTGATTTTGTCTTAACCCTTGGTGGCTCTGATGCAACATAGTCCCTTATTCTCCATGCTTATTCTGATGCTAACCATGCTGGCTCCCCAGATCATATCCATTCTATCTCCAGCTATGCTTTTCTGCTTGGCCATGGCATTTTCTCCTGGTCTGCAAAGAAACAAATGGCAACCACATTATCCATAGCAGAAGCAGAGTATTACTCTGCTGTCCACATTGGTTATGAAATCCTCTGGGTTCACCACCTGCTTACTGAACTTGGACTAGGGCTATTAACCTCTATGCCTCTTTGCCTTAACAATACTGCCACTATTTACATTCTTATAACTCTGGATGAGATGTCTGCTCATACTTGTCACATTTGCATCTCTTATTTCTGGCTTCATGATGAAATCATGCACAAGGAAATTGCTCTGGAACATATCCCTTCCACTGCCAATGTGGCTGATATTTTCACCAAAGATTTGCCCACAGCTGCGCATTACTATCTGGTTGGGCTACTTGGATTGGCTGAGCTGGTGAACTCCAGCTGAGGGGAAGTATTGATTATGATATGGTATCCATCCATAATGGCTCTACATTTCATTATGACAGCTACAATCTCTGGTTGTCCACCCAACATATTAGTGTATGACAGTTCTGTTTCACTTTAATATATCATCCATTTTTCCATAGCATCCTCAGTTGTCTCTTTGTCCTGACTAAGGTATGCATGAACTTATTATGTATTATAGTACAGCTAACTGACAAGTACCTAGTCCTTACTTCCATTAGGTACTAATAAAGTCATCTCTTCATCCCAACTGAGTCCTTACTCCCATTACACTGTTGGTGAAATAACCAATGTGCACAAATCTAGCACAGTATATGTTTAAGAGGGTTATTATTGTGTAATCACACATAATCACATGATGGTAACCCTCTGACCCAATTGAACACATACTGTGCCAGACCTGTGCATGTTGGTTATTTCACCAACAGTGTGCAAGACATTGTCTGACCTGCCAATCAAGAATGACAAGATTCATAGGATGACCAATTATCAGGTATGTTAGTGTGGATTTGCTCATCACACAGGGACATTGATGGCCCTAGCAAAAAGAACATTGTCAAGAAACTCAAGTTGTAAGAGAGTGGCTGTTGCGAGTGATATGGGATAGAGCGTCGTTGCATCTCTGTAGTTGTTGGTTATTGCAGGTTCCGTTGTAAGTTGGGGAGCATTATCGAACAAGCTGTGCACAGCCACACGACGCCGACCTGAATGGCTTCTGTGACTCGCACAAATCAACCCCATCTCGTGTCCCTCGTGCTGCAGTCCAAGAAGGCCCTCCAACACGGCGAACAGCTCTGCTCCAGGGCAAATGCACTCACAAGCGCGTCCGCTCAATGTACCGTGGACGTGCTCGCCCTCGACGCAAAGGTAAGGTGGATCAGCGAGGCAGTCGTCGAACAACTCAAGGTCTGCCAGAACACGTTCGCCGCATCTTCCATCGACCGTCTCACACTCTCTCCGTGCTCTCCCATAGCTGGCTGCAAACGTGGCAAAGTGCATCGAGCACAAACGGGTGCAACTCGACAGGCAGATCCGCGTATGTATCGTAACGACCCCTCACTTCCCCCTGCGTTCATCGACATACGACAGGAATGGGAAACTATCCGCTCAGAGAGTACCTCTGCCCTTGACACTATCCTCGAATCCCTCGGTGCACAACTTGTCCCTCCTGGTTTTCACCAGACCTCAACTGGCTCGTCTCTTTTCGGGAGTCAACACTCACTCGACAAGGCGGATGGTATCATTGATCCTACCCAGAGCCCTTCTGCAACTGTCCGGCAGAACGTTTACGAGAAGGAGGTCGCGACAAATAGCGTCGATCGGTCGACCTGGAAGACGTTGCGCGACTTTGTGGACGAGAGCGCGATCGAGCAGGTGTTGGACGCTATAGAGGGTGATCGAACGAGGCTCGATGTACGTACTTGGTCACTCGTCGTTTCGGACTAGACGACACGTGCCGTCTCGTTCGGGTAGGAATGCTGATCTGTGCTGCATACAGGACATCACGTCAACGACGTACGACTACCCAGAAACGCTCTCAAACACGGTGTCCTCCATGCGCGACTCCTTACACGTCTCGAACGCACCACCTCCAATAGAGTCTATACTGGCTTTTCAAGAGAAGACGACGACCGGGATGGCGAAGCATCTGGAAAGTTTGGCATCACATTATGACCAAATGGCGAATACGCTTCATGACAGTGAGGCTGGAATATCTCATTCGGAAGAGGAAATGCAAGGTAGGCGTTCAACGCGTTCGTAGGTCGTCGTTTGAGGACCGTCTCAAAATCAATGTGTCAGCGATGCATCGGGACACGGACGAACTCCCTGCGATCATGGCTGAGCTTGAGCAAGACATCCATTCCATTCAGGAAGCTCAGTGAGCGAGGAATTGGCTGCTGGTAGACGTATCACTCATATCATACAACGTAGCGACAAACTGGTGCTCGCTAAGACTACCGCACAGGAACAACTAGATGCGAGCCGTGATACCCTGGACGATCTGGATCAACTTGGAGATATCATGTCCGATATGTTCCAAAAGCAACAAGACGTAGAAGTGCGTTTCCCTCTTTGGTGGTTTGCCCGTCACCCACTTCTGAAATCACGACTTAATTCCACTCCTACAGGCTGACTGCGGAGATCTCATGGAAGGCCTTCAGCAGCGATTATTAGTCGTAGAGGACCTGCACCATAGATTCGTCCAGTACCAATCATCGTTCAATAAACTCCTACTCGAGATTACGAGGCGACGACAATACCGAGAAAGTGTGGAGAGCATTATGAAGGACATGATGGCTCAGTTGGATATTATGTCATCTAGTGAGCGAGCATGGTTTACTTTGGCTCTGACCATCACTCACCACCATGACATTGCTGCACAGAAGAACGTCAGATGCGCGAGGACTTCAATGCCGAGCATGGTGCTCACATCCCAGCGGATATTTGTCTCTGTATCGAGAACCCACCGACGTGGTGGGAGATCGTCCCGTGGAGAGGTGAGACGCGGGAGGTACTCCCAGAGATCGACGGCGATTTGTTGACACAGGTGAGTTGAATCTGGTCCTTTTTTTTCACGTTCCACTACTTTCCTTTTTTCTTAATGTGGAGGTTGATGAAGATCGGCTAGCTAATTTTCATTCCTCCCTCAGGCAAAGGAAAAGTTGGTCAGCGGCGAGATGGTTGTTCCTGGGAGTGATAGCATGTAGACATGTCTGTGTTTTTATGCTCGTATGAGGATATCAGATGTGATGCAGATCAATTAGATTCATAGAGGGCTTCTGAGGGCAATGTTCAAGGCCGCTGGGGATGTTGGGTGGACTATTTACACTGTGGCGCACTGGCAGGGACGAGAGCCTATTCGCAGGTGTAGTTGTATATCTGTTGGTGATTTACATCCTTTGTTCTTGTGTTGTACAGTGACTCAAAATTGATTCAATATTTAGCACTTTTTTGATGTTTATAGAATAACTCCACAACAAGAACAAATAAAGCTAAAGTGTAAGTTGATGACTAATAGTAATCAATCAGGGCTACATGACAATACCTGAATGATATAATTCCAATCAAAATTGAATGAGATATGGATAATTTAAAACAGGGACTTATTGGATCAATTATTTTTGCTATGTAACAGAAATGCATAAACTGTGTATTTTAGTACTTTGTATGGCCTTCCTTGGCCTTAATCACTGCTTCCAACCTTCTGGGAATACTCTCAATCAAATTCTGATATACCTCTGATGAAATATTATTTAATACTTTTTCCACTTTCTTTAATCCCTTTTGATGTTCTTTCATACTTGACCAGCTTCTTCTTGTTGTCTTCTATCCATTTCTGGGCCTTTTTTGAAGTATACTTTGAATTATTTTTCTGCTAAAAAATTACCTCTTCAGAAATTCCACTTTCCTCCAGGCTAGGCAGCATGTGGTCCTTCAAAATGGACACATACTAATTAGCATCTATTCTTCTCTCAACCTTTGCAAGATGCCCTACTCCATTTTATTTCATATATCTCTATACCATAATGTTTCCACCTTTATGCTTGACTGTTCCTTTTATCTCTCTCTGAATTAACTCTTTTCCCTCCTTTTTCCAGATCCACTGCCTTTTATCTGTGTTACAAATGTCAAGTTCAGATATACAAGAGTCACATGTTTATTATGTGATTGTAAGATTTCTATGTCAAATTGTGTTAAAACTTATTCCAGTAGGAATATGCTATTAAAACCAGTACAAATATACTGTTAAAACCAGTTCCTTTCTAAATAAAATCCTTGATGCTGAAGGAAGGTCATAACTCCAGAGGGCTCTGGAGAAATCTAGGAAGGGTTTCATTGATCAAATGGAACTTGACTTCACCTTATGTGGTGTACCCTTGCACTTTCCAGTGTCCCAATTTACATAGATGTTAGAGATGGAGAAGAGAACTGTCTTAGTGCTCAACAGAAGGGACAGGCAGGATGAGAAGAGTCAAGCCTAGTTATGAAGATGGGACCTTGTGACTCCTTCAAGGATATTGCTTGGTCCCAGAGGTTCTCTGGAGTAACCTGGAGGTCAGAGTAAGCCCAAAGGCTTGATCAGAGTAAGGACAAAGACAAGGGGGCTGTTACAATTCCTCTTTTTCTCTTCCTTCTCCTCTTTTCTCTCATTGTAGCTTCTGCTCTTTGCACATCTTGGGTGCTTTCTTGTTTACTTCACATTTAGATTCCACTCTTTTTGCACTCTAGCATAGCCTAGACTGCTCTCTTGTTATGCCCTTTACCTGGACCTTCTATCTCTTAATTAGCTGACTCATAATTGTTCCATTGCTTTCCATCCATTTTCACATGGATACCTTACTCATCATTTGTCAGCATGATTACTCTGTACATCTCCACTTAAACCTTGTTAGCTGTACCATAAAGTAGCATACTTCCTGTCTCCTTTTCTTTATACTACTTCTACCTTGTGATCACTTCACAGTCCTTGCATCTTCACTACTCCTTGTACCTACATACTTGGAATCCACTGCTTGTGTCCTGGCACTTAATCAGAGGGTCATCAGTATCTGATCTTGGCACACTCCTGGAAGTATAGCTGATACTACTTAGGCACAAACACTTTGTTTGTAGCCTTTTACTCATCTTGAAACTTACCTTTGGTTTGCTTCTTCCATTTTACCCACAGCAAGGTCTACACCTGTCCCTACCTGGGCCTAGTGTAACAAAAGAAGTAGTGTACTTTACTTGTGGCTATCATTGCTATAGTCTGCTCCCACCATTCCACCCAAACAACCTTCACTGTTCAATTCCCTCTGGGGTGAGTCTTGTGCCTCTACCTCAGATCCCCTCAAGTCCACTTCAGAGCCTGAGAACCCCTCTTCTCCAGATTACCCTTCCACACCAGAAGACACATTCATGGACATCCTTGTCCCCTCTCAAGAAGAAGTATGAGAAGACTGTGACCTTGCTCATGAACTCTCTTCTTCCTTACAGATTTCCTGAGCCCAGACATCACCTTCTCCTACTCCCATTTGATGCTGACCTGCATTCTCCCTTCCTCAACCTTTCCAACCCCAACTCTCTCAAACCACCATTATATTTGGCTCATCCTCTTCCACTACCAAACCAACAGAACTTTGCCTTGGTGCTCCAGAGCACTTTGATGGTGATTAATCTGAGGCTAAGAACTGGCTGAACACAGTCCAGTTCTACCTCTTTGTTAACAGCATGGTTTATAACACTGATAAAAGGAAGATTGCTTTTGCCCTTTTGTTCATGACCAAAGGGCCAGCACAGTCATGGGCTGCAACATACCAGAAGAAATGCATCTCCAGCATGACTGTTACCATGGGGAAGTTTGTGAACTTCACTGCTGCATTTCTGAACATTTTCCAATAGCAGGACACAGTTAACATTGCCATTTATTGGTTGGCAAACACACAAATAAAGCAGGGAAAGAAAGGCAAATGGATGCCTTCCCTCACTGAGTACACTGCTGAGTTCCAAAACTGTGTCATCACAGCCAAAATCACTGATGACAATGTACTCATTGGGTACTATGAAACAAGACTTGCATCCTACCTCTCCCATTGTATTTATAACCTGGATATGATCCCCTTCACTATCACCAAGTGGTATACTAAAGCCACTCATTTCCAAGGAACTATGGAGTGCACCCACTCTATAGAACAATAACAAAAGAATCCTCATGCATTCACTTGGACTTCTATACCTCCCTCTACCATGTCCAAGCTGGAGAAAGATCCCAACACTATGGATGTTGACACTGTAAAGAAAGATTGCTTAACTGAAGCAGGTAGGGCCTTCTGCTTCAAGAACAGACTTTGTTTTAGATGCTGGAAATCTGGTCACATTAACACTGCCTGCCCTAATTTCCCCACTTTTTCCCCTTCTACCACCACCAAGGACACTTCTTGTGTCAAGACAGTTTCTGCTGAAGAACCAATGACAAAGATAGAGGAAGTTAGTGATGATGAAACTGATAATGGGGTGGCAAGAGTAGTAGTGAAGAAAGAATGAAAGAAGAAGATGGAAAGGCAGGGTTTTTAAAACAGAGTACCTTCCCTATGCAAGGTACTCCCTTCTTTGCTTGTGCACCTGTACTTGTATCTGCTTCAAGGAAATCTATGAAGATTGTGATTCAAGTTTCCTTCCTCTCTCATCGTCACATCCCATGCCAACAGGTCAACTTCACTATGTCTCCAATGCAACTCCAGTTGCTTCTATGCTTTAAGCTGCATGTTTCCTAGTTCCCTTTACCTCTGTCTTCTCCTACCTAATGATTGATTACAACTTTACCTATACTAACTCCATACCATTCCAATACAACTCTGTTGTTCCTCCAACCTCACTTTCTGTTCCTGTTCCTTTGTGCCATGCTTTTCCCTGTTGTCACTTAGTTTTAGTTTGACATTATTTGATGTTGTCTCCTCTGACATCTCCATTCGTATCCAGGATGCATTGGCATCTGCTTCACTTATGAGACAACTTCTTTCATATCTCCATTTCCTCCTTAGATAATCTGTCTCCCTGAGGTATAAGTACTGGAGTTTGGTATCTTGTACTTCAGTTTGAATATCAACCATAATATAATGTTACAATCCTCCCCCAGACCCCTTCTGCCTCATGACTTGATGTTATACCCTACTTTAAAGTCCCTCAACTTATTCCATAGCTTGATGTCATGCCTCTTGTTGGGAAAAGGCCCTACAGCCAATTCTGAACCTCCAATAGTTTCTGACCCCTCTGTAAATTGGGGCACTTGGTACTGGCATAAGGGCACACCACATAAGATGAAGCCAAGCCCCATCCACTCCAGAGTTATCTGAAGTACCCCTGGAGTACGTCAAAACATTTATAACACTCATGCCAAGAAAGTCATAGCTACCCATGCTCTTGTTGATAGCAGAGTGCAAATCAACTGCATAGACTGGAACTTCATCAAGAAGAACCAGTTTCCCACCAAGAAACTTGATGAACTGATTGTTATTCAGAATATTGACCACTCCAAGAACAAGAAAGGCAAGATCACTTGAACTTGTGATCTTTTTCTCCACTTTGAACAATCTGTTCTCCTGATTTCCTGCTATGTCATTGCATGCAGGAAGGAGAACATCATTCTTTAACACCTGTGGCTTTAAGCCACAAACCCCACTATTAACTGGATGGCAAACATGCTCACCATTTCAGATCCCCCTTCTGACAACTTCACCTACTGCATCAACTCCATCCATAAACCTTGGTTCAATGGACTCCTTGAAGACATCATCATCCCTCACGATGAACTTTTAGTCCATTACTTGAACTATATCACTCCTGAGCAGTCAATCAATGACTCACTCTATAACTGCCACTTCAGCAGAATCCTAGATTGCTGCTCCTCATATCTTCCTGAGATCACTGTTGCTCAGCTTACTACATCCACTGAGCTAGCCATTGAGGCCAAAAAGGCCAAACCCAAGATAATCCTTCCCCTCAAATACTCTCAGTTCTCATTAGTATTTTCTGACACTTCAAAAACCCTAGATCACCTTCCACCCTCTCACCTCTATGACCATGAGATCAATCTGAAGGACACATTTGTCCCAAAGATAGGTAAGGTTTACCCCTTATCCTCCCCTAAGTGACAGGCCATGGAAGCATTCCTTGAAGAGAACCTTCAGGCTGGGAAGATCCATCCTTTCAAATCCCCTCAAGCTTCATTCTCCTTTTTTGTCAAGAAAAAAGATGGCAAACTCTGCCCCTGCCAGGATTACAGATATCTCAACGAGCATACTATTCAAGATGCCTATTCTCTTCCCCTCATTTCCAACCTCATCAACAAGCTCTGTGATGCTTAGCTTTTTACCAAGTTTGATGTCTGATGGGGCTATAACAATGTCCATATTCATAATGGACATCAATGGAAAGCCACCTTTATTACACATAAGGGGCTCTTTGAACCCATGGTGATTTTCTTTGATTTGAACAACTCACCTGCCACTTTCCAGTGTTTTATGAATGATTCATTCCATGATATGATCACTGAAGGATGGCTCATCATCTACATGGATGACCTCCTTATTTCCTCCCCTGATACTGACACCCATCAGGAATACACCTCCCATGTCCTCCAATGGATGACAGAACTTAATCTTTACCTCAAATTGGAGAAATGCACCTTTGCTGTTCCCCAAGTTGAATACCTTGGGATGATTATTTGTCCTAATGAGCTCACCATGGACCCTGTTAAACTTGCTGGTATTTCCCAGTGGTGTCATATCCTGTGCCAATGGGTCAACTCCACTATGTCTCTGATGCAACTCTGGTGCTTCTATGCTTTAAGCTATGTGTTTTCTAGTTCCCTTTTCCTCCATCTTCTCCTATCTAATGATTGATTACAACTTTATCTATACTAACTCCATACCATTCTGATACAACTCCATTGTTCCTCTGACCTCACTTTCTGTTCCTGTTCCTTTGTACCACACTTCTCCCTGTTGTCACTTAGTTTCAGTTTAACATTATTTGACGTTGTCTCCTCTGACATCTCCATTCATATCCAGGATGCATTGGCACCTGCTTCACTTATGAGACAACTCCTTTCATATCTCTGTTCCCTCCTTAGATAATCTGTCTCCCTGAGGTATAAGTACTGGAGTTTGGTATCTTGTACTTCAGTTTGAATATCAACCATAATATGACATTACGATCCCCCCCAGACCCTTTCTGCCTCATGACTTGACATCATACCCTACTCTAAAGTCCCTTAACTTATTCCATGGCTTGATATTGTGCCTCTTGTTGGGAAAAAGCCCTATGGCCAATCCCAAACCTCCAATAGTTTCCGACCTCTCTGTAAATTGGGGCACTTGGTACTAGCATAAGAGCACACCACATAAGGTGAAGCCAAGCCCTGTCCACTCCAGAGTTATCTGGAGTACCCCTGGAGTACATTGAAATGTTTATAACAAGTGGCCTACTCCTTCTAAAGTCAAGGATGTCCATTCCTTCCTTGGCTTCACTAACTTCTACAGGCAATTTATTCCTAACTACTCCACTATCACCCATCCACTCCTTGACCTTACCAAGAAGGATATGGCCTGGTCTTGGTCTCCCACTGCCCAGAAAGCCTTCAACTCCCTCAAGGCTATCTTCTTATTGCAACTGGTATTGCAGATGCCAGATCTCACTTGTCCATTTGCCATCACCACCAGTGCTTCTGCTTATGCATCCAGTGATATTCTTCTCCAAACTGATAAGAATGGGGATTGGCACCCCTGTTCTTATCTCTTCCAGACATTCTCTGCTGCCAAGCAGAACTATAATATCTATGACTGTGAACTCCTTGCAGTCATTCATGCCCTGAAAGCCTGGAGGCAATACCTTCTTGGCTCCTCTACTCCTGTTCAGGTTTTTACCAATTACAAAAACCTGACCTATTTTAAATCCCCTCAGAAGCTTAATCAACAACAAGCTTACTGGCTTCTTGACATTGCTGACTTTGACCTGCAACTTTCCCATGTTGCCAGTACCTCTTTTGCTGGACCTGACATCCTCTCTTGCTGCCCTGATCTATGTTCTGACACTTTCCAGGACAATCAGGAAGTTACTCTTCTCCCCCCTGAACTCTTTGTCAATCTCATTGATGCTATCCTCTCCACTCATATTAAGGAGCATCAACAGGGTGACCCCCTTTGCCTCTCCATTCTGCAAAAACAGAATGCTTCTGCAGATGAGAAATTCCTGTGCTCCCACACCTCTAATTGGAAGAAAATCAATGGATTGCTCACTTACTGCAACCATGTCTTTATTCCCTCCTCCATTAACCTCTGTCATGAAATTCTTCAATGATGTCATAACCACCCCTCTGCCAGCCACCCCAGTTATTTGAAAATCCAACAACTTATCTCTGCTGAGTTTTGATGGCCCAGCCTCACTGCTTTCATCTGCAACTATGTTGCTGGCTGCCCCATTTGCCAACAGAACAAGGCAAACACTTACCCTTCTACTCCTGCTCTCTCTTCTATCCATTCTACTGCCACTTGCCCCTTTTAACAGATTTCCTATGATCTAATCACTGATCACCCTCCATCTTCTAACTTTAATGTCTTGCTGGTCATGGTTAATCATGGGCTTATAAAGGGGGTAATTCTCTGCCCCACCAAGAAATCCATCACTGCTGAGGGCATTGCCACCCTCTTTTTCCACAAAGTATACCTTCACTATGGTCTTTATGACAAAATCATCTCTGATTGAGGCCCCCAGTTTGCCTCTGCCTTTGCTAAGGAGCTTGGGAAACTTCTTAAGTATAATCTCTTCCTCTCCACTGCATATCATTTTTAATCTGATGGTGAAATTGAATGAGTTAACCAGGAGATTGAGACATATATCTGCATCTACTATAGTGCTAATCCTACCAAATGGGCTGATTTGATCACCCATGCCAAATTTGTCCACAATTGCCACCCTTACTCCATCACTGGGCAATCTCCATTCTATCTCATGATGGGATATGAACCCCATGCCCTTCCTTCTATCATTGATGAATCACTGATGCCTGCTGTTGCTGACCACACTAAGGCACTCCTCACTGCTTACAATGAAGCACTCACCACCCATGATCTAGCCTGTCAAACCATGGCATCCTGCATCTGCTTCACCTTTTTCCCATTTGCCAAGGGAGATAAAGTGTGGCTAGAAGCCTGCAATTTGAAACAGGCTATTGTTCACCCAAAACTCTTCCCCAAATGGGAAGGACCCCTTACTATCACAGAAGTCCTTTCTCCAATCACCTACCACCTCTGTCTTCCATTCACATGGAAGATCCACCTGGTATTCCATGCATCACTGCTATTGCCCTATTGTGAAAATGATGTTCATGGAAAGAATTTTCCCACTTCACCCCTGGACCTTATAGATGGTGAGGAGGAATATAAATTAGAGTGGATATTAAAACATTGAGGTTCCCTGGGTAACCATCAGTTCCTGATCCAATGGAAAGGGTACTTGGTAGAAGATGATTCCTGGGAACCAGAACAGAACTTGAAATGTTTCCAGTCTGCTTTGAATGAGTATAAACTCCTTCACCCTTACCACTTCCCCTCATCTGCTCCTCTTCCTTACCTGTTAAAACTTTCCATTCTTCTCAAAGAGACTGTTAAAATCTATACCGAGATGAGTATACTTTTAACCAGTTCCTCTTGTAATTGAAAACCTTGATGCTGGAGGTAGATCAGAACTCTGGGTGCTCTGGGGAATTCTGGGGATATCTGGGAAGGGTTTCAATGGTCGAACAGGACTCGGCTTCACCTTATGGGGTGCACCCTTGCACTTCTCCATTGTCCTGATTTACGTAGGTGTTGGGGTGGGTGACAAGGCCAGTCATGGGGGTGAGGCTTTATAACTCCTTTGAGGATATTGCATAGTCTCGGAGGTATTCCGGGGTAACCCGGAGGGTTGGAGTGAGCCCAAGGGCTTGTGCAGTGTGAGGATGACAACAAGAGGGTTCTGGTGTTTTTGTCAATATTTGTACTGAGGTACAAGATACAGAACTACAGTACTTATACCTCAGAGAGGCAAAACTATCTAGGAGTGTAATGAAATGAGACAGGTGCAGGCTCAGTAGCAAAGCAGATGTCTAGGTATCTAGGAAATGAATGGAGATGTCAAGAGACAATGTCCAATCATGTCAGACTGAAACTGAAAGGTGACAGGATGAAACAGGGGAGAGCTAGGAACAGGAATGGAATGGGAATAGTAACAATGATGGTAATGGTGGCTGACTGGGAATGGTAATGGAGTTATAGTGGAAAGGTCTGGAGATAACGAAGGGAAACTAGGGTAATACTTAACTGGAGCAGAGATAGACTGGAAGCAGGATGGGCAGAGTGGGCATGGAAGTCTGGGGGAGTGTTTAATGCTGAGGGGCAGGAGTACACACACATAGCTGGGGAAGATAGGTGTGAAGACCAATTGCAAGCTGGGTCGGGATGGGGTCAGAGTTCAGGTCAGAGGTCTGGGATATGACATTACCACACCAAGCACATCACTTGCTGCTCCAAATAATTACAATGGCCTTCTCTGTAGACCAAGGCTTCCATTCTTGCAACACTTCTCTCAACATCTCACTGGTGTCGTCATTACAACTTCCCACTGAGGAAGCTCCTATTGAGCCTTCTCTTATCTTTTCCCCATCTTTTCTTACAAATACTCATTTTTCCTCTCCACTTTCTACACTCACTTCTGAGCTCCCCTCCAAGGATTTTGTAGCCTCACCCTCTGCTATCTCTATTGGCCCTGCCATCATTGCCCCCATTCCTGTTCCTCCTCCTGCCATTAATATCAGATCCACTGGGATCCTCAGTATCAATCTTCCACTCTTGGCCCATGCCCTTTGCTGTGGCACCCCTTCCCCTGATTATGCCCATCAGATCATGACCTATGTCATGGACTCATGTCTTGCCATCCCTATTGGCTTACACCTGAACATGTTTTCCCCTCTTTGGCTCTTATATCAACTCTACATGCAACTTCTCCATCTCCCTTTCCTGGCATTGGCCCTTGCTCACATTCCCCATGCTCAGGTCTCCCTCACCCAAGCCCTTATTACTTCTATCCATCAGGAACTTCTTTCCAATGTAGAAGCTCTCACCTATCAACTCAAGATGGGCAAATTTCTCACCAATCTTGACTGGTATATGCATGAGCTGGCCACTGCCTGGGATTATACACCCTTTACTCCATTCACATCCTCCTCTCTCCTTGACAACAATGAGCTTGCAGCCCTTGAATGTGCTGAAGCCTGGTGAACTGGCCTCCACAGCAATGGCCATCTTCCTCCCTCTTACCCTCACTTTCATAAGGCATGCTTTCACTGCCACTGCTTGGGACACATCCACATCAATTGCCCATCCTACCAATGTTCCTATTGCCTCTGCTGGCACCCCGGACATATCCAAGCTCACTGCCCTGCTCAGTGCCATGTCACTGACCCTCTTGTCTCCACCTCCACCTTCATCTCCTCTTGTGGCTCCTTCTGCACCTCTTCTCACAGCTCCTCCTGCTCCTCTTACTGCTCACAAGGATCTTGCCACTCCCAGGGCTTATATCACCACCCTTCCATGGCTCTGTCACCCCCTCCTCCTTTTTATCACACTGATGATGACTTTTATGACAACATTATCAATGAGGTTGGCTGGGCCAATATCACCAGCTCCCCTGGGCCTTCCTATGATGCCTTTTGAGATGTCACAGATCTTCCACCCCTAGCAGGGGGGTAATGTTACAATTCCTCTTTTTCTCTTCCTTTTCCTCTTTTCTCTCATTGTAGCT
This sequence comes from Pulveroboletus cf. rosaemariae, assembly GCA_038089275.1. Lineage (NCBI taxonomy): Eukaryota > Fungi > Basidiomycota > Agaricomycetes > Boletales > Boletaceae > Pulveroboletus > Pulveroboletus cf. rosaemariae. Next base: position 8,546 of record JBBPKN010000104.1, on the reverse strand, counting down.
TCTGCTCTTTGCACACCTTGGGTGCTTTCTTATTCACTTCACATTTAGATTCCACTCTTCTCACACTCTAGCATAGCCTAGACCACTCTCTTGTTATGCCCTTTACCTGGACCTTCTATTTCTTAATTAGCTGACTCATAATTGTTCCATTGCTTTCCATCCATTTCCACATGGATACCTTACTCATCATTTGTCAGCATGATTACTCTGTACATCTCTGCTTAAACCTTGTTAGCTGTACTATAAAGTAGCATACTTCCTGTCTCCTTTTCTTTATACTACTTCTACCTTGCAATTACCTCACAGTCCTTGCATCTCCACTACTTCTTGTATCTACATACTTGGAATCCACTGCTTGTGTCCTGGCACTTAAACAGAGGGTCATTAGCATTTGATCTTGGCACACCCCTGGGAGTGTAGCTGGTACTACTTAGGCACAAACACTTCATTTGTAGCCTTTTATTCATTTTGAAGCTTACCTTTGGTTCACTTCTTTTATTTCACCCACAGCAAGGTCTATGCCTGTCCCTACCTGGGCCTAGAATAACAGGGGCATTTATGTTGATATTTGTACTGAGGTACAAGATACAAAACTACAGTACTTATACCTCAGAGAGGCAGAACTATCTAGAAGTGTAGTGAAGTAAGACAGGTGCAAACTCAGAAGCAAAGCAGATGTTTAAATATCTAAGAAACAAATGAAGATGTCAGGGAAGACAATGTCCAATTATGTCAGACTGAAACTGAAGGGTGACAGGATGAAACAAGGGAAAGCAAGAAACAGGAACAGAACAGGAATAGTAACAATGATGGTAATTAGTAACTAAGAGTGGGAATAGTAATGGAGTTATACTGGGATAGTTTGGAGATAATGGAATAATACTAAGGTAGTACTTAACTGAAGCAGAGATAGACTAAAAACAGAATAGGGTGGAGTGGGAGCAGAGGGCTAGAGAAGTGTATACTGACAGAGGGGTGGAAAGCATACATACATAGCTGGTGCAGACTGGAATGGTGACAGAGGGCCAGAGTTAACTGAAGGGGAGTCAGAGGGCTAGAGTAGCTTACTAGGTATGAGGACCAATCATAAGCCAGATTGGAATGGAGTCAGAATTGGGTTGGAGGTATGGGATATAACAGATTGAGACAAATGCTAGGCTATGATTAGTTCTACTAGAGTATACCTTGACTAAAGGATTAGCACAGGATTAGTCAGCAGATCTCAGATGATGGTATCTTCCAATCATATCTAAATGACATCTGATCTATGGCAGAGATTCAGATGAAATCTTCTTGGCCTTAAGGCTAAGGTACTGTACTTATATCCATTGACCCTGCAGTCTTTCCTTTTATTCTATTACTTCTCTTCCATTCAGACCCTTGATATTCATGGCTCATTAGTTATATTCTTTACTCTTACCCTATGCCCTACTTCCATATTAGTATTTATCCCTGGTATACTTGATGGTCTGTGCACCATTCTAAATAGTATAAATAGGTTAACTGTGTAGCTCTAAGCTTCCCAGCTTCAAGCACTTGTTTGTTTAGACATCTAGTCATCTCAATAAGCATCCAGTGTTTTATTCTTTGCTTCTCAGGCCTAGCTACCCTGAGTATTTCCCTCCTCTAAGTCCTACACCTTATTTAGAATTAGGCATATATTATCTATACCTTTATTCTTTGTTTGAAACTGACATCAATACCAGCACAACTTCAAGGCACATTGGGTTAGGAATAGAAGGCTTATCTGCATAGTATGTGTTATGGTGGTGATATGGCACACCTGTGCAGATAAGCCTGAACTCTAATCTGATATGAACCTTGGAGTTATGCCAGTGTTAATGTTGATGTCAATGGAAAAATAAGAGGTATGATGATATAGGCCTGTTACTAGAGGTGAACCAGGACTTAGAAAGGATAGAATGCTCAGGGTAGCTAAGCCTGAGAAGCTGGGTTCAAACACTAGCTTGTCTATTAAATGCCTAGATGGCTAAAACAAATGAAGTGCTCAAAGCTGGGAAGCTAAGAGCTACATGGGTGGCCTATTTATACTATCTAGGGTGGTGCACAGACCACCAAGCCTGTCTGGAATAAATACTAAAATGGTAACTGGGCATAGGGCAAGGGTAAAGGGTATAACTAAGAGACCATGCATATCAAGGGACTAAATGGAAGAAAAGTGATAGAATGGAAAGAAAGACTTTAGGGTCAATGGATATGAAGATAGCACCTTAGCCTTGAGGCTGAGGAGATCCCATCTGAATCTCTGCCACAGATCAGATCCATCAATCTAGATCCAGATCTAAGATCCAAGATTAGATGTCATCTAGATTAGATCAGGAGATACCATTATCTGAGATCTGCTGCTAATTCTGTGCTAACCCTTTAGTTGAGGTAAACTCTGAATAAAACTAACCATAGCCTAGGGTTTGGATCAATCTGGCATAGGAGTCTCATGGTCACATGCTTGTCATGTGACTCTTGTGCATCCAAACTGTTTATTTGTAATAGTATGCCATATTGCCACCATAACACTTGCTCAAAGCTATCATTACTTGAGCTTGTGCAATTAAATTTGTATCTTACACAAGTACTGAGCTAACAAGGCTAGAAGCAAGTAATCAGACAGAGAAACATATTCCCCTGTTCATTATATATCGATGCTAGTTAATATTTGATTAAAGGATTAGCTGCACACTAGAGATCATATTGTTAGTAGAAGAAGAATTCAAACTGTACTTTGTATTTCAACACAGACAAATTGCAAGATTCTATCAGAAGGCCTTGATGCAGACTAGAAGATAGAGACAAGAAGAATAAAAATTGAAATAAACTGTCTTTAGAGAATTAAATCAGAGTTAGAGCATACAAGATGCAAATGTCTCCATTCAGTGCAACAGTCTTCCTCCCTTCATTTCCTCAGAATGCTCTTTCTCATGTTAAAATAGGTGAAAAGAGTAGTTATGAAGAGGGGATAAAGAAGATTGAAGTTAGATTGCCAAAGAAGAGTTTACCTGCAGCAGCAATTATGGTGCCTGCTTTATCAAAGCCCTTATCAGCAGTTAACACATCTGCTTTATTAAAAGCTATTCAGAGTCAAGAAGCAGTTCCAGGATCTGCTACAACAAAAACTATGAGAAGAGCAGTAGCCCCTGCATTGTTAAAAGATTCAGAGTTGGATCCTTTGGAATCTAAAGTCCTTGTTTGCAAGGTCTGCAAGAGTGTTGGCCATTATCCAGTCAATTGTCCCTGTTGTTTCAACTGTGGTACCAATGGATATATAGCCAAGGATTGTCCAAAGGATATTAGGTGCTATGTATGCAGAGCAATGGATTATCATGGTGACACCTGCAAGCAATGTCCTGCAAGAATCAGAGTCTGTAATGAGGAAGTGGAAACAAGAGTAAGACCCAAGATCAAGGCCAAGACTTTGAGATTTCCAGTATCTTCAGCTAATGAGTTGAGGAAATCAGTGTTGAGAAATGCCACAAGGAAATTGGTTGATGAACTGAAACAAGAAAAGAGTGTTTCATTTACATCAGATATGAAACCAGATCAAGCAGCAAAGGACAATATAATGGAAAATCTTCTGGAGTCCCTGATCAAGACAAAGAAGAAAGTAAAGGATCTTCATACCTGAGTTGCAAGGCTGGAAATGTTGATGGCAACATGAGATTCATTATCATCAGAGAAACAGAGTAATCCAGAGACAAAAGTATTGAGCAAAGCTCCACAAGTAGAAAAGGATAGCAAGAATGTTCACAAGAAAGAACTGAGTACCGGTTCAAAGATGAAAGTGGAGAAGAAAGTGAAAAGGTCCAAGAAAATGAAGAATGAGAAAAAGACCTTAGTAACTGATTTAAAGTGAGTAGAAACTAAATCAGGAAAGAAAGAACCAGAAAGTTCTCAAACTATCTCAGAGTTATCTGAGTCAGAGTCATAGATGAAAGGTTCACTTATGCTTAGGTATGTGGATCAAGTAGAAGTAGACAATGATTTTGAATTGTTTATCCCTCAGAGTTTCTCTGAATCTGAAACAGTCTCCCCAGAGATTATCACAATGTGCAAGGCTAAAGGAAAAGGAAAGCAAGTGCAAGCAAAGATTTCTAAAGATCTAGAGCCCATTAGTCTGGATATTTAGTCTGGTCCATTATTATCAGAATCAAGGTTTATAAAACTCTTGAAATCATTCAAGAGTATTTATTCAGAGCTTTCTGCAGATTCATGGGATTATGCAGATGAAGATTTCCTTCCTACAGATAAAGAGCTAGACTCTGTCTATGGTTCTTTCAACTATAATCTGCAATGGGATAGAGAAGATCAAAATAAAATTGGTGGTTGATTCAAATGGGATCTATAGATAGCAAAGGCTCTTAGTCCCAAGGATGAAGAGGAAAGTTCAGAGTATGAACTGGAATATTATAAAACTACTCAGGACCCAGACATGTTATTAAACTATTCACAATCTCCTCCCAAGGTTCATTGAATTCAGTATACTCCTCCCTGTAATCCATCTATGTTAGAAACAATTCAAGAGGAAGATAAAGACAAGATAATGCCATCCTTAAAATTACCTACATCAGAGTTCTTGGAATGCAATCCATTCTTCAAAGAAGACAAAGAGCAGATTGAGAAAGAAACTCAAGAAATGCAAGAATATCTCAAAAAGGTTCATTATGCTCAAGGATGGTCTACTTCTTCAGAGAAAAAAAGCATTTTACCAAGGAATTTGTCCAATCAAGATCTAGTTTTGAAAACAGAACAGGCAATAGAAGATCAAGAATGGAATGAACAATTTAGAGTTGCATTATTGACCTTTCAAGTGGAAGCTCTCTCACCAATAATATCCAAAGAAGAAATTTTCACCTCTAAAGTAATTCAATACCAGCAAACTTTATGGAAAGCAGAACAGCAAAGATAAGCTGAGTTATTTTCTGGAAACAGTAATGCTTGTTTAGATTTAGAGATATTGCTTTCTCAAGAGAAGTTTGCTGTTCCTAAAGAGGGAATAGAGTATTTTTTGAAACCAAGAAGAGTTTCACTGCTGGACTCTCCTGTTAATAAAAATTCAATAGTTTCACCAGTAGATTCTTCAGAGATTTCCCTTCCAGAAAGCCCACCACCCACACCCCCACAGCTCTCATTTGATGAGAAAGTTGCAGAATTGAAGTGTTGTGTCAACAAGGCAGACAGAATAATGCTCAATCTTACTCTCAAGATTTGATGTAAAAAGCACCAGAGTTTCTGTTATAATGCACTTTTTCATTTTTTACTTTTTTGGCACTTTCTTCTCACAACTGTAGCTCTTCACATTGTCACATCACATGACCATTTCACATTTTCACCATTTCACCATTTCACCTCTTTACATGTCACAGGTCTAGAGCAATCTAGACTCTAATGTCATGCCTTATTGCTTCCTGCTGTATTTCTAGGTCCTTGCTTTCTTTTTGCTATTGGTTAGCTTACTGTACATTATTTAGGGCCAGCACCATTTACATGGTCTGTGCACATACTGTAGCAATATATAAGGAGGTCAGCTCAAGCCTGGGTTTTCCCAGTCTTGTGCACTTGAACCTTCTAGTTCTACAAGTTCCTTGGCTCTTACTTTTCTCTTATTCTTTTGCCTAGTTCTGGTGGCTCTAAGTTCAAAGCTACTACTCAGGATTGTTTAGGAAGCACACACCAAGGTTTAGGAGTTTAGGTCAATACATCAGCTTGCTGCATTTTAGTTTTCTTTTTTATAATACTTTTCAGTGTTATGATTGTATTGACCATCTTTATTCTTTCAGCAATAATTGGGTTTAGATTTCAGAGCTTTTTGCAAGATTGTTTCAAGGAAAAGATTTGGTGATTTCATCAAAAAAATAGTGCAATTTTTTTCAATAGGTTTTTTTTACCTTTTCTTACTCTTCTTGCCAATGGAGTTTCATCAGGATGATAAAACCTGAAGAGGGGATAATAGGAGTGGAGACATAGTTGGAACCATAAGAAAGTTATAATAAAGGAACTAAGTCAATTTCAAGAAATAATTTTCACAACAATTTTTTATTTAAAGCTATGTATTTTTTTTCTCTTTTTTTTTTTCTTCAGAGTCTCAGAGTTATTTATTATATAGAACAAAGCCAAAACTAATAATGGGTTAGTGTTTATATCTAGTCAAAAGCTCAGTTATTGTTCAGGTAATTCAAAATCTTGCTCTAAAAAGGGGATAGTATTATAAATGACAAGTTTAGATGCACAAGAGTCACATGTTTATCACATGATTGTGAGATTTCTATGCCAGATTGAGACAAATCCTAGGCTATGATTAGTTCTATCAGAGTATACCTTGACTAAAGGATTAGCACAGGATTAGTCAGCAGATCTCAGATAATGATATCTCCTGATTATATCTAGATAATATCTGATCTTGGATCTTAGATTTAGATCTAGATTGATGGATCTGATCTGTGGCAGAGATTCAAATGGGATTTTCTTAGTCTCAAGGCTAAGGTGCTATACTCATATCCATTGATCCTGCAGTCTTTCCTTCCATTCTATTACTTCTCTTTCATTTAAACTCTTGATATATATGGCTCATTAGTCATACCCTTTACTCTCACCCTATGCCCTACTTCCATATTAGTATTTATCCCTGATACACTTGGTGGTCCATGCACCATTCTAGATAGTATAAATAGGCTGATCATGTAGCTCTAAGCTTCCCAGCTTTGAGCACTTGTTTGTTTAGACATTTAGTTATCTTAATAAGCATCCAGTGTTTTATTCTTTGCTTTTCAGGCCTAGCTACCCTAAGTATTTCCCTCCTCTAAGTCCTACACCTCATTTAGGGTTAAATATATATCATCTATACCTTTATTCTTTATTTGAAACCAACATCAACACTGGCATAACCCCAAGGCACACTGGGTTAGGGATAAAAGGCTTATTTGCACAGTGTGCCATATTACCACTGTAACAATCTGACCCAAGTCTATGATTTTAGTCTTATTTAACCAAACTACTCTCTTTTAATCCTCCACAATCCACTTTCTGTACTTTAGAGCAAAGATTAACCTTCTCTACCTATGTCTTATACTAAGCAAGAGCTTTTTCTTTTTTACCATAGCTTTAAATAAATATTTCTTGAGAATATTTCTAATAGTTTAAGAGGTAACTGGATGAGAAATGATGGTGTTGATATTGTTGATAGCCTGGATAGCATTGGCAGCCCTGCCAGTTCTGATTTGTAAGCAAATAAAATGTTGGTCTATAAAAAAAGCTTGGAAAAATGACCAGAAAAGAGCATTTGGCAATTAAAAAGGATATCATAAAGAGTTCTAATAACAGTAGACTTGCCAAGACCAGTTTGCTGGGCAATAGAGTGAGTGGAATAGCCATGAAAAGCCAAAGAAAGGATATTTTCCTTTTAAGCAGAGAAGATAAAATACATAGTGAATTATAGAGTTGTAAAGGCATTGGATGTGGTTATATAGCACTAGATGTACTACCCTGTGGCTATTAAACACTGCCTAATAGGCTGTGTGTATTGCCATTAGGCTGTTTATATGTTTCTGTTGCATAGCAAAATAATTAACCTAATAAGTTACTGTTTTAAATTATCCATATCTCAATTAATTTTGATTGAAATTGTATATTTCTGGTATTGTCATGTAGCCCTGATCAACTACTATTAGTCATTAAATTACACATTAGCTTTATTTGCTCTTGTTGTGGAGTTATTCTATAAACATTGAAAAAGTGCTAAATATTGAGTTAATTTTTTAAGTTACTGTAGCATATTGCATATTAGTGGAAATATTGAGAGATAGATATTTACCAGTAATTTTGAAAAGGTTGGAAAGCTATCTGGAATGAATTCTACTAATAGTAGAGTAATTGAGGCCAGTTATACTAGAAATCTGGTAAGTAAATTGACATAATTTCAGAAAAAAAGTAATATAAGTGATTTGCTTAGTAAAAAGGAATTTTATGCTGGTGGTAGTGAAAATAAAGTGATATTTTGATTTGTTTGTACCATTAAAGTATTTTTATACATTGCATGATCAATAAACTATATAAAAACATTTCAAAATATGTTAATTTTATATATTTTATATTAGCAACAAAGTTATTGTAATTGAAACATATTCTTCATGTTGAAACTGCTAATGGTTTTCTGTACCTCTGTGTGCACTTCTTCTACTGCTGAGTAATGCCTTTGAACATAAAGGCACCAGAACTAGGCAAAGGGTATTGAATCAAGGAACTTGTGAAAGCAAAGGCTCAAGTATGCAAAACTGGAGAAACCCAGGCTTGGATACACCTCCTTATATATGCTACAGAATGGCACATAGACCATGTAAAGTAGACTGGCCCTAAAGTAATATACAGTAAACCATTTAATAGCAGAAAGAGAGCAGGGACCTAGAAATACAGTGGCTCAAAAAACTATTCCAATATTTGCATGTTTTGCACTAAATGCAATGGCTATCAATAACTACTAATTATCATGCTAGGCTATGAGTGTATGAAATGCAGTACTTGCTCTTGGCTTTCTATTG
>JBBPKN010000103.1:17035-74453 GCA_038089275.1 Pulveroboletus cf. rosaemariae | reverse complement strand
TGGAGATGTCAGGGAGACAATGTCCAATCATGTCAGACTGAAACTGAAGGGTGACAGGATGAAACAGGGGAAAGCAAGGAATAGGAATGGAACAGGAATAGTAACAATGATGGTAATGGTAACTGACCAGGAACAGTAATGGAGTTATATTGGGACAGTTTGAAGATGATGAAGGAGAACTAGGGTAGTACTTAACTGGAGCAGAGATAGACTGGAAGTGGAATGGGGTGGAGTGGGAGCAGAAGCCCAGGGAAGCATATAATGCTGAGGAGTGGGAAGTGTACATATGTAGCTGGGGAAGACTGGAATGGTGACAAAGGGCTGGAGTTGCCTGGAGGGGAGTCAAAGGGCTGGAGTAGCTTACTAGGTGTGAAGACCAATTGTAAGCCAGGTTGAAATGGGGTCAGAGATCCAGGATATAACACCCATCCACTCTACTGCCACTCGCCCCTTTCAACAGATCTCCTGTGATCTTATCACTGAACTTCCTCTGTCTTCTGACTTCAATGCCTTGCTGGTCATGGTCAATCACAGGCTTATGAAGGAGGTAATTTTCTGCCCCACTAAGAAAACCATCACCACTGAGGGCATTGCCACCCTCTTTTTCCACAAAGTATACCTCCACTATGGTCTTTATGACAAGATTATCTCTGATCAAGGCCCTCAGTTCACCTCTGCTTTTGCTAAGGAGCTTGGGAAACTCCTTAAGTACAACCTCTCTCTCTCTACTGCATACCATTCTCAATCTGATGGTGAAACTGAATGAGTTAACCAGGAGATTGAAACATCCCAAGGTTTCCCCTTCCCCTTCATAGGCTGCTATCAAGGTATCTAAGATGGCTATAGTGAAAAATGAGGCATATCAAAGAAAAAAGCTATCAAGAGTAAGTGTCATATCCCATGCCAATAGGTTAACTCCACTATGTCTTCAGTGCAACTTCAGTTGCTTTCACACTTTAAGCTATGTATTTCCTGGTTTCTGTTACCTCTGTCCTTTTCTACCTAGTGTTGATTACAACTTTACCTATGCTAACTCCATATCATTCCAATACAACTCTATAGTTCCTTCAATCTCACTCCCTGTTCCTGTTTCTTTCTGCCTTGCCTTTTCCTGTCATCATTTAGTTTTAGTTTGACATTATTTAACATTGTCTCCCCTGACATCTCCATTTGTATCCAGAATACATTGGTATCTGCTTCACTTATGAGACAACTCCTTCTACATCTCTGTTCCTTCCTTAGATAATTCACTTTTCCAAGATATAAGTATGGTAGCTCTGTATCTTGTACCTTAGTTTGAATATCAACCATAACATGATGTTATGATTCTCCTTGACCTCCTTCTGCTTCATGACTTGACATTGTACCTTACACTAAGTCTCATGACTTACTTCATAACTTGATGTTGTATCTCTTGGTGAAAAAGCCCTATGGCCTATTCCAGACCTCCAATAGCTTCTAACCCCTCCATAAATCAGGGCACCTGGTACTAGCATAAGGGTGCACCACATAAGGTAAAGCCAAGCTCCATTCACTCCAGAGTTATCTGAAGTATCTCTGAAGTACATTGTAGTTTTATAACAGTAAGGCACCAATCTACCATCCTAAGGTCCCTTCTCCTCTTCCTTATCAAGATGACCTTGAACTCTATGAGTTCACCTATGACTCCATGCTGGCCTACCAGCCTCAGGAAGAGTACTATCCTGAACTATATCTCACTTACCAACAACTGAAGCATATAAAGAATCCAGAGTATGATTTTCATTGACATAAGCAAGATAAGTCTGAGTTGGGACCTTATCTGGATAAGCAGTGGGACTACTCACCAGATGAGTACTTTTAGAAACCAGACTTTGTTTCCAAACAAGTCTATTTATTGCAGTTGCCCTCACTTATCATGGAACCCTATGAGGAACCAGAATCCTTTGCAGATAATCATCATGAGTATAATCCATCATATTATTATCCCATTGAAGAGCTGGAACACAACCCTCTATATGACCAGCCATCTTATAGTCCCCCTTTCTCCATTATCTTTTCTCCAATGCCTCTACAGATTTACTTTATATATGAGGATCCATATGACAATTATGCAGAAGATTATTATGCACACAACCCAGCATATAACTACCCCATAGAAGAACCCAAGTATGATCCCCCATATGACCCCTTTTTTGATCATCCCCAGTTTCCTCCCTACAAGCCATACTACAATGAAGAAATGTCTAGTTAGTATCAGGAGAATAATGCCATGGTGATACATTGACAGTCTGTTGCTAAATCACCCCTGCACCCTTCTGCAACAGCAATATAATATAGTCAATTCAGCCTGTCAGCCAACTACATGCAGGAAATCATGTTGCTTACACAGGCCATAGTCACAATTTTCAAATACCAACAGGCACATCCACTGGTCAACCCCATACAAGTTCTGCTGCCAGATTCTCCCTGTTTGCTCTTGCTGGTTAGCACCATTCACACTTCTTTACCCCTCTTCCCACCTCTGCTGCTCCATTGGGCCATTCCAGTTTTCCCAGAACCTGAGCAGTGTTGTATGTACCAAATCAAGAATAATCTGTTGGCTTTTGACTGTGTTAAAACTTTCCATCCCACTAAAAAAGACTGTTAAAACCTATACCAAGACAAGTATACTTTTAACCAGTTCCTCTTTTTTTTAAATAAAACCCTTGATGCTGGAGAAAGATCAGAACTCTGGGGTGCTCCAGGGAGTTCTGGGGAAATCTAGGAAGGGTTTCAATGGTCAAACAGGACTTGGCTTCATCTTATGTGGTACACCCTTGCACTTCTCCATTGTCCTAATTTACATAGATGTTGGGGGTGGGTGATAAGGCTGTCTCTATGCTCAACAGGAGGGATAGGCAGGACAAGGAGAGTCAAGCCTAGTCATAGGGGTGAGGCTTTACAACTCCTTTGAGGATATCATGTAGCCTCAGAGGTACTCCAGAGTAACCCAGAGGATCAGAGTGAGTTCAAGGGCTCAAGCAGAGTGAGAATGATGACAAGAGGGTTTTCTGGTGTTTTTGTTGATATTCATACTGAGGTACAAGATACAGAACTACAGTACTTATACCTCAGAGAGGTAGAGCTATTTAGAAGTGTAACAAAATGAGACAGGTACAAACTCAGAAGTGAAGCAGATGTCTAGATATCTAGGAAACAAATGAAGATGTTAGGGAGACAATGTCCAATCATGTCAGACTGAAACTGAAGGGTGACAGGATAAAACAGGGGAAAGCAAGGAATAGGAATGGAACAGGAATAGTAACAATGATGGTAACAGTAACTAACCAGGAACAGTAACAGAGTTATATCAGGATGGTCTGGAGATGACAAAGGGAAACTAGGGTAGTACTTAACTGGAGCAGAGATAGACTGGAAGCAGAATGGGTGGAGTGGGAGCAGAAGTCCAGGGAAGTGTATAATGCTGAGGGGCAGGAAGTGTACATGCATAGCTGGGGAAGACTGGAATGGTGATGGAGGGCTGGAGTTGCCTGGAGGGAAGTCAGAGGGCTGGAGCAGCTTACTAGGTACAAAGACCAGTTGTAAGCTGGGTTGGAATGGGGTTGGAATTTGGGTTGGAGATCTGGAATATGACAGTATCCCCCCCTTAGGCCTGAACCCTTGAAGGCTATTGGCCTGGGGTGTAGAGGGTATGGACATGTGATCTGTGATAGTGTGGTAATGGGCATGTGATTGTGTGCTTTGGTAACATTGAAGGTAGAATGGAGGGTTGTAAAGGCAATGAGCACATGACCTTGTTTAGTTACAATGGGGTAAAAAAGCAGAGTTTCTCAGCTTGCTCATGAATAAAAACAGGGACTGCAATGGTAGCTTGTCCTTCCTTCATTACAACAACATGGCTGTATTTGAAGATCTCATGGCCTGGGCCAACAAATGCATTGCAAAGTGTGCTGATGATAACAAGGTGTTGAGCGATGCCAAATACACCAAGTGCAAGAGGCACATGAAGGCAAGGAAGGAGGAGAAACAGAGGAGGGTGGAAGAGGCCCAGAAGGCAGCAGAGAAGGCTGCCCAAAGACAGGCTGAGGAGGCCAAGAGGGCCCAGAGGATGGCAGAGGCAGCTGCCCAAGAAAAGGTAAGTACCACAGTTATTATCCTGTGAGTAGCACCACTGATGATCAACAGGCAGTACAAGTGCAGGCCCAAGCAGGGCCCAGCAATGGCAAAGGAAAACAGAGGATGAAGAAGGCACTGGTATGCCAGAGGTGCACAGATAGGGGGATGGAGTGCAAGGTGGGCATGGGGAAGTCCATATCATGCTTGGCCTGTCAAGAGGCCAAGGCAAGATGTGAATGCCCTGGGAAAAAGAAGCTAATGTGGAAGCAGCATTGGAGGAATGTGGAGAAGGAGCAGCCCAAAAAGAGGGCTCATTCAGAGGGAATGGAGAGTGATGCCGAGCAGATGGCAACCATACAGGAGGTAGGGGACCAGGTGGTATGGGAGATAAGGAGGGAAAACCAGCTGCTAGTGTGGCTGGTCGATATTCTCGATCCCGCATGAAAGATAAGTGAAGAGGATGTGGAGGGTGGGCCAGAGGACAGCAAAGAGGAAGAGGTGGTGGGTGAGGTAGCAGAGCTTGGGACAGGGATCCAGGAGGGGGCAGAAAGGGACAAAGACAAAGACATAATGGTACTAGAGTAGTGTAGTAACTACTCCAGTTTGTTTTCATAACAGAGATCAGGGTTTGGGAATGACCCAGGGAGCCAAAAATAAGGATACAAAAAGGGGTTAATGACTTCTGAAGTAAAGGCTTTGATCCTTGAGTAAATAAATTCAGAGAACATGCAGAGTAAGTCTGGAAAGTAAGGTTTCTGCAAATTGTAATAACCTATCAAAATGAAATCTCATGACCAGGTAAGTGATACCTTGGGCAGTCATGGGGTGATAAGGAGGACAAATGGACAGCCAAGAACAGATGGAAGAAATAGCTGAATTTCCCAAAGGGGTGAAATTAAAACCCAATGTCAAAAATGGTCACTTTTGCCATAAGAACAGGAAAACTGAAAAGGAATGAAGGAGGTAGAAGTGGAGAGTTTCAGGGCTTCAGAATAACTTCTGGAGAGAAGGTCAGAAATTAGACTAGAGTCCAATAGTCAAATGACAACCAAAACAAATGTTGGAAGGGTCAGATCTAGGGTGAAGTTGAGGGAGGTTTATTTATTTTCAAAGGGAACTAAAACATGATAATTGAGGGCAAACAGATTCTGTACTCGGTTAGAGTTGGAGTTAGTGCAGAGTTGGCTCAAGGAAGATAAGTTTCCAAGGAACAAAAGTTGGCACTTATTTTCCTGCTCTAACATGGCTGGATTCCCAGATCTCTACTTCTGATCAGATAACCAGCTCACTCTCCATCCTGATGATGAGATGGCCCTTATAATGGCCAAGAATCAGGAAAGGAGGAGGTGCAGAGTTGAGGCATACAAGGCTGGTGCCTTAATGGAAATAGAGGGAGTGAACACTAGTCAAAGAGATAGGGGCAGAGTACAGGTCAGAATGGCAGAAGAAGTCCAGAACCTCACTACTCTTAACAAGGCAGCCCAAGGAGTTGGTATGACAGGTGATGGATTGGTTGCCAATGCAATCCATGAGGTTGGTGGTCTAATTCATCAGGACTTAAGGGAGCAGAACAGGCTCCTTTATGATCTAGTCAAGATCCAGATGAAGGAAGGCTGCCAAAAGAAATATCTCAGGGCAGGATCTGGTGTTCATGTAATTGATCATGATGCTCAGCAGAAGGGGCGCAGAGGTCAGAAGGCCGGAGAGGGAATAAGGGTTTTCATGGCCAAATTCAGGGCTGGGACAGAGCCAGAGGATATTATGGTGGGAGCCAGAGAAGATCTGGAGAAGTGGATGTTCCACTGAGAGTAGCTCACTGGCCTTGCCTCCTACACACAACAAATGTTTGTATACTGATTGAATTGCACATCGTCTATATATAGCAACTAGGGGAGGAAGATGAGCTACTCTGAAAAGAGCCAGAGGCGACCGGAAATAATCGGAGCTGGATACAGTCAACATAGGTAGGAGTCAGGCACTGTACTAGTGGTAAAGGTGGTTAGAGGGGGCAATTGGCACAGAGCACATCTGGTTATTGTACAAAGGTAGACAGTTAACCAGGTGGCCTGGGTACTGTGGCAGAAAAGACCAGGAAGGGACTGGAGAGCCAAGTGGGAATGGAGGGAAGGGCAAGAGTAAGGGGGACTGGATTGCTAGATATGAGCAGTGGTTCCCAGTGTGGTCACTAGATACTATCCCTGCCTCAAGGTCAACATCCCATTATTGACTAGGAGACAGCATGGAAAGGTGCCAGGGGCAGCACAAAGTATGAAATGGAAATGGTCCAGAAGGATCTGGAAAGACAGGAGGGAGGCTGGAAGGAAAGGCCCATCAAAAGATAGACACAAGAATAGGGAGGTTCCAGGGGATGTAGAAAGAGCAGAAAGATCCCCAAAGGAGAAGAAGAATCCAGGGAAAACAAAAGGACAAGTCCTGGATAACAGGTCAGAAGGAACGGAAATGAAAGGCAAAAAGGAACAGAGCTGTCGGAACAAGGCTGGAAGAACAAGGGATTCCCAAGGCTAATAACAGAGGGATTTGGAAGGGTTCCAAAAAAAGGGGCAGCATTCCCAGGAGACACAGAAGAGCAGAATCATTGCCAAGGAAGGAATATCCAGAACAAAAGAATTCCCAGAAGACACAGAATAGCAGAAGGTTTACCAGGAAAAGAATACCCAGGGAAAACAGAAGGGCAGGTCCTGAGATGACATTCAGAAAAGAAGAAAATACCTGCAAGTGGGAAATGGAGTTGTCAGGAACCATTTTCAAAAAGCAAGGATTTCCCAGGCAAGAGACAGAGAGATTCAGAGACAATTCCACCAAATAGGTCTCTCATAAGGGGACAGAGGATGCCAATAGCACAGGGTTATAGGGAGATGGTGCATAAAACAATTGTAGTGCCATACAGAAGAAATCCAAGCAAAGAACCATAGTGAACTGAAACAACACTTAACCAACTGTAAGCAGGGAAGGAAAAGGTAATTGCAGCACAGTCATGATGGAAGTGTAAACCTTCTGGGGAGACAGAAAAGGATGGAGATGCCTGGAGGGGGTGAGAGGCTTTTGGCATGCAAGATGAAATGCAGGGGTATGGCAGAGTGCAGAGGAAGAGGGGTGGTGCTTCTAAAGCCTGGTTGTTTAGCAAGGTGGGTATACCTTAGCTGCAAGGATAAGGAAGTGGGTGGCAGAGGTGCCACAGGCAATGAAGAACAATGGTCTAATGCTACAAGTTTGGAGAGGGTCAGAGGTGGATGAAGGTCTTCCTGATAGGCATATCAACAGACAAAACTGGCCTGCTACAGAAGCAGAGCAACACAGCAATGACCATGCACTTAGGTGATGGTGTTGTAACTACCAGATTATGATAACAAGAGCTGTGGTTCGAGATCAGAGTTAGCTAAGACTGGAGTGGTACAGAGCTATGGGGGGTGTGCAGGATGCTGGCATGTGTTATCCAGTGAACAGACAAGGTACTACTCAATATCCAGGGTCAATGGACCACAGTGGGTGAGTTAGTGGTGTCCTAGAATCAGTGAACACAAACCATCCAGCAGAGGATAATGCTAGGCATTAACAGAGTGAAGCCAACAGTCTTTGTAGGGTTTGTGGAGGTCCAATAGCTGGAGCAGAAGAGGTGAAATTGAAAGAGACAGTGAGGCATCAGAAGAAGCAGAAGCAGGTGGAAAGGTTGGAGTATTGGGGCTCCCAAATCCAAAATAGGACAAGGTACCCAATGGGGGTTGTAATGATCAGAAGTGCACGGAAAGATGGTGCTGGAGGTTGGGAAGACAAGGGGTACAGGTTTAATAGACTTGTCATGCTCAGGAGATTGAGTCTTGAAAGGCTAGGACTGACAGCCAGAAATGGGTCACCTAGAAGTAAAAAACCAACACTAGAGGTTGATGACTGCCTATTGATAATCCTGGAGTGACTTGTCAAGAAGGAGCCAGGAAGGTGGCTAGGGGATGCTTAGACTGCAATGGCTAGATCTAGGCATGAGAAAGTAGTTGAAATAGTCTGGAGTAATAGGGAGTGGTTTTCCATCAAGGATTACCATGTGACAACAAAGTGTCAGAGAACCAGAGTCAGATGCTGGAGAAGAGCAGGAAAAGTGAAGGAAGTGGCACTCAATGATAGGAAACCATAACCTAAGCTGCATTTGAGGATCCATAAGGGCTGGTGATGCTGTATGATAGTAGGAAATCACAGCTGTTTTAGAGGGTCCAGAGTCAGAAATAGGGGAATGCCAGGGACAGGAGTTAGAAGTTGAATCTAGGCACATGTGTTTCAAGCAACAGGGGCCAGTGACTGACATCATAGAATTGTCAGAGTAACTTGAAGTGACTTGAAATATTGGGGGCTGTAAGGGGCTTGTGCCATGAGGACTAGATTAACTTAGGGGTCAAATGCCCAGAAGAGCATGAGGTTGTAGCAGTGTCATTGGTGTTCATATCCTAACAGCTGACACAAGGGATGGAATGAAGTTCCAGAGATCTTGGAGGGATCATCCATGAGTGTGTCAAGCATGCAGGTGATTTGAAGTTGAGTATTGAGAGGCAGTGGAGGCTGATCCTTATGTGGTGGCAAGAGAAGTGCAAGTGAGAGTACAAATATACTGTTAAAACTTTCCATCTCACTAAAAAAGACTGTTAAAATCTATACCAAGACAAGTATACTTTTAACCAGTTCCTCTTTTTTTTAAATGAAACCCTTGATGCTGGAGAAAGATCAGAACTCCGGGATGCTCCGGGGAGTTCCAGAGAAATCTAGGAAGGGTTTCAATGGTCAAACAGAACTCGGCTTCACCTTATGTGATGTGCTCTTGCACTCCTTTATTGTCCCAATTTACATAAATGTTGGGGTGGGTAATAAGGCTATCTCTATGCTCAACAGGAGGGACAGGCATGACAAGGAGAGTCAAGCCTAGTCATGGGGGTGAGGCTTTACAACTCCTTTGAGGATATTGTGTAGCCTTGGAGGTACTCCAGAGTAACCTGGAGGGCCAGAGTGAGCCCAAGGGCTCAAGCAGAGTAAGGATGACAACAAGAGGGTTTTCTGGTGTTTTTGTTGATATTCATACTGAGGTACAAGATACAGAACTACAGTACTTATACCTCAGAGAGGTAGAGCTATTTAGAAGTGTAACAAAATGAGACAGGTGCAAACTCAGAAGTGAAGCAGATGTCTAGATATCTAGGAAACAAATGGAGATGTCAGGGAGACAATGTCCAATCATGTCAGACTGAAACTGAAGGGTGACAGGATGAAACAGGGGAAAGCAAGAAACAGGAATGGAACAGGAATAGTAACAATAATGGTAATAGTAACTGACTGGGAATAGTAATGGAGTTATATCAGGATGGTCTGGAGATGACAAAGGGGAACTAGGGTAGTACTTAACTGGAGCAGAGATAGACTGGAAGCAGAATGGGCAGAGTGGGAGTGGAAGTCCAGGGAAGCATATAACACTGAGGGGTGGGAAGTGTACATGTGTAGCTGGGGAAGACTGGAATGGTGATGGAGGACCAGAGTTGCCTGGAGGGGAGTCAGAGGGCTGGAGCAGCTTACTAGGTGCAAAGACCAGTTGTAAGCCAGGTCAGAATAGGGTCAGAATTTGGGTTGAAGGTCCAGGATATGACAGACTGGCAGGACAAAATCAACAAGATCTAATGTGATGATCATTCTTGCACCTCTGTTATAAACTGCAACATACTTTAGGGGTACTTCAGATAACTCCGGAGTGGACAGAGCTTGGCTTTATCTTATGTGGTGTGTGTTAAAATGTATACCAGTATGAATAAACTGTTAAAACATGTATCAATTTCCTTTCTAAACAAAACCCTTATTGCTAAAGAGCAAAGGTTAGGTTCCAGCACCTTAGTGGTGCATGAACCTGAGGAAAGGTCATACTCCAGAAACTCCAGAAATGTCTGGAGACTTCCAGAGGGATTCAGGAAGAGTTGGTTGATTAGATAGGACTTGACTTCACCTTATGTGATGTGCCCTTGCACTTTCTGGTGTTCCAATTTACATAGATGTCAGAGGTCATTTAAAGAGCTGTTTCAATGCTCAACAAGAGGGACAGGCAAGATAAGAAGAGTCAAGCCTAGTCATGGGGGTGGGACCTTACAATTCCTTCAAGGATATTGCTTGGCCCTGGAGGTACTCCAGAGTAACCTGGAGGGTCAGAGTGAGCCTAAGGGCTTGGGCAGAGTGAGGACAATAACAAGGGGGTGTTTATGTAGATATTCATACTGAGATATAAGATATAGGACTATAGTACTTATACCTCAGAGAGGCAGAACTATCTAAGAGTGTAGTGAAATAAGACAGGTGCAAACTCAGAAGTGAAGCAGATGTCTAAATATCTAAGAAACAAATGGAGATGTTAGGGGAGACAATGTCCAATTATATCAGACTGAAACTAAGAGATGATAGGAAAAAGTAAGGGGAAACAAGGAACAGAAACAAAAATGGAAATAGTAACAGTAACTGAAAGCAGGACTAGGAATGGAGTTATATTGGAGTGATCCAGAAAAGGTAAAGTGAAACTAAGGTAGTACTTAACTGGAATAGAGATAGGACTAGAAACAGAATAGAGCAGAGCAGAAGTGGAGGGTTGGGGAGTGGATACTGATAGAAGGTGAAAAGTATACATGTGTAGCTGGGATGAAATGGAATGGTAATAGAGGGCCAGAGTTGCCTGAAGAGAAGTCAGAGGGCTAGAGTGGCTTACTGGGTGTAAGAACCAGTCATAGGCTGGGTCAGAATTGAATCAGAATTGGGTCAGAGGTACAGGATATGACAGTATCCCCCCCTTAGGCCTGAACCCTTGAAAGCCATTGGCCTAGGGTACAGAGGGTACAGATATGTGATCTGGGATAGTGTGGTGATGGGCATGTGATTGTGCATTAGCACCATTGGGGTAATTAAATAGAGCAGTGTGGAGGTAATGAGCACATGACCTTGTTTAGTGACAATAGGGTAAAAAAGTGGAGTTTTTCAGCTTACTCATAAATAAAAACAGGGACTTCACAGTAACTCATCCTTTTATTATTACAATAACATGACCACCTTTGACAACATCATGACATGGACAGATGAGTGGCTCATGGAGCTCACTGATAATGATGAGATATTGAGCAACACCAAATATACCAAGTGCAAGAGGCATGCAATGGCAAGAAAAGAGAAAAAGCAGAGGAGAGCAGAAGAGACCTGAAAGGCTGTGAAGGAGGCTGCCCAAAGACAGGCCAAGGAGGCTGAGAGGGCCCAGTGGATGGTAGAGGCAGCTGCCCAAGAAAAGGTAAGTACCATGGTTATTTACCTGAAAGCAAGGTAGCTGAAAACCATCAGGTGGCATGAGTGCAGGCTCAAGCAGAGCCTAGCAATGACAAGGGAAAGCAGAGGGTGGAGAAGGCACTGGTGTGCCAGAGGTATGAGGATAGGGAGATGAAGTATAAGGTAGGCATGGGGAAGTTCACATCATGCTTGGCCTGCCAAACAACCAAGGTAAGATGTGAGTGCCTAGAAAAGGAGAAGCTAATATGGAAGTGGCAATGGAGGGATGCAAAGGAGAAGTAGCCTGAGAAAAGGGCATGCTCAGAAGGAGCAGAGGACAGTGCTGAGCAGGTGGTAGAGGGCTGTTGCCTGCTGGTGACAATCATACAGAAGGTAGGGGGCAGGGTATTACAGGAAATGAAAAGAAAGAACTGGCTGCTAGAGCAGCTGATTGACATCCTTGATCCTGCATGGAAAGTGAGTAAAGAGAATGCAAAGAGTGGGCTGGAGGACAGTGAAGAGGAAGAGGTGGTGGGAGAGGTGGTGGAACTGGGGACAGAGGTCTGGGAGAAAGCAGGAAGAAAAGAAAATAAGGATGTAATGATATTAGAGTAGGGTAGTAATAACTCTAGTTAGCATCTTTATAAACAGAGGTTGGGATTTAGAATTGGCTTGGGGGCCAGGAGTTAGAATATGAAATAGGACATCAAAGACTACTTAATTGAAGGTCTTGTAAACCTTGAGTAAATAAGTTTGGAGAAAAAGCAGAGTAATCCTGAAAAGTAATATTTCCTCAAATTACAAGATAACCTATCAAAATAAAGTCTTATAACCAGGCAAGTGGTGCCTTGGGCAGTCATGGGGTGACAAGAAAAACAAAAGAACAACCAAGAAGAAAACAGAAGAATTAACTAAATTCTGTAGAGGGATGAGATTAGAGATTGATGTTAAAACAGTTGCTTCTGAAACAGAGTCAGAGAAATTGAAAAGGAATAAAGGGGGGGCAGAAGCAAAGAGCCATGAGAGCTTCAGAAAGACTACTGGAGAGAAGATCAGAAATTAGACTAGAGCCCAATAGTCAAACAAAATATCCAAAACAAATGTTGGAAGGGTCAGATCTAGAGTAGGGAAGGAATGGAGTTGAGAAGGGTTTCTTATCTCCAAATAGAACTGAAACATGCTGATTGCCAGTGAGACAGTTCATTGTATGGCTAGGGGTTGAAGCTAAATCAGAGTTAGGTCAGATTCTGATAAAGCAGGTAGAGGGCAGAAATATTGAAGACATATCCCATTTCTGATGTTCTTATTTGGTGAGATTCAATACTGGTCTGATGAACAGCTAGCTCCTCATCCTCATGATAGGGTAGGCCTGATATAGGCCAAACATCTGGAATATACAAGGAGATGAATAGCCAGCCATATGGTTCTAGATTGAAACACTACTACACAATTATCAGAAGGACAGGAATCTGGGACTGAAGGCATGGAAAAAGTAGCCAGAGGGGCAAAGTGGGTATAACCCAGGAGTTCAGCAGTCAGAGAAGGTAGGGGATCAGAGCCTGTGGGGAACTGCCTAGTTGTGGATACCATTTACAAGGTTGGTGGTCATCTTTGCTGAAAAATAAAGAAGCAGAACAAGCTCCTTCATGATCTAGTCCAGATTAAACTGGCAGAGGGCTGTTAGGCTGGGTACATTGTAGCAGGGGGATCAAAGGTTATCACTGTCAACCTTGAGGCTGAGGCAGAGTGGGAGGATGGCAGAGTGGAGGTTGGAGAGAACCCAGAGGAGTGGATGTTGCATTGAGGGTTGCTTGTTGGTCTTGCCTCCCCTGTATGTTAAAAGCAAACTTTATCCAGGTTGGAAATGTACTGCATTTGTGTGTGCTGCTGCAAGGAGAGAAAGAGGAACCCAAGTTGGAGAGTAGTGTGATGTTTAACAGAGCCTAGTTACTACTCAGGAGAGGGATGGAGGCAATCAGATGTGATCAGAGATGGGTGCAGTTGACATGAGTAGGGATTAGTCACTGCACAAGTGGTAAGAGTAGTCAGAGGAGGCAACTGGCACAAAGCAAGTCTGGTCATTGCACAAAGAGGTAGATAGTTGACCAGGTGGGCTGGGCACTGTGGCAGAAGAGATTGGAGATGGAATAAAGGGAGGTTGAAGGGGTGAGCAATGAGACTGAGGGAAGGGCACAAGTGCTAGATAACCAGTAGGTTGCAGATTGCTAGGTGCAATCAGTGGTTACTAGTGTGGTTACTAGATGCTATTACTAGATGTTATTCTCTCCTCAAGGTCAACATCCCATCATTGACTAGGAGACAGAAAATAAAAGGGGCCAGAGGCAGTGCAAAGTGCACAGCAGAAGATATCCAGAAGTACCTGGAAAGATGGGAGAAAGGCTGGAAGAAAAGGCCAACCAAAAGAACAGACATGGAAACAAGGGGGATCACCCAGGAGATACAGGAAGAGCAGAAATATCCCAGAGGAAAAAAGGAAAATCCAGGGAAACAAAAAGACAGGTTTCTGGACAACAGATTGGAGGAGAAAAAAGAAATGAAAGGCAAAGGGTAACAGAGTTATCAGGGACCAGGCCAGGAGATCAAGGGATTCCCCAGACAGAGAACAATGAAGGGGTTTAGAGGAGATTCCAAAGAAATGAGCAGGATTACCAGAAAACACAGAAGAGCAGAATGTCTCCAGAAATAGAATTTCCAGGGAAAATGAGCAGGATATCCAGAAGACACAAAAGAGTAGAATGTCATTCAGAAAAAAGAATACCCAGGGGAATGGAAAGATAGGTTCTAAGATAACATATTAGAAAAGATAAGGGAAAACCTGTGAGTGGGAATGAAGTCATCAGAAAACAATGCCTGAAGAGTAAGGATTTCCTGGGCAGGAGTCAGAAAGAATGGAGAGCTACAGAGAGAATTCCATGAACAAAGGTTTCCTAGAAAGGGACAGAGAATGCCAAAGGCAATTGGAGGGGGTTATAGGGAGGTGGCACATCAATGAAAACAATGTAGTGCCATATAGAGGAAATCCAAGCAGGTACCAATAAAGGACTGAAACAAAACTTAATTAACTGCAAGTAGAAAAAGAAAGAGTAATTGCAGTGCAGTCATAATGGAATGGTGAGCTTTCCAGGGAGATGGAAAGGGACAGAGTGATCCAGAGAGGGCAAGAGACTTTGGGTATGCAAAATGAAACACAGTGAGTGCATCAGAGTGCAGAGAAAAAAAGGTGGTGCTTCTGAAGCCTTGTTGGTCAGAAAGGTAGATATACCTTAAAACTGCAAGGATAAGGAAACAAGTGGCAGATAGGCCAAGGATGAAAAAGAACAAAGGGTCAAATGCTATAAGTTCAGAGAAGGTCAGAGGTGAATAAAGGTGTCTTCCTGGTAGGTGTATCAACAGATGAAACTGGCCTGCTACTGAGAGCAGAGTGACATGGAGACTACTGTGCACTTAGGCAATGGAGTCATAACTACCAGATAATGACAAAAAAAAACAGTGGTTTAGAATCAGAGTTAGCTGAGACCAGAGTGGTATGGAGCTACAAAGAGTGCATAAGGTGCTGGCATATGTTATTCAGTGAACAGATGAGGTACTACTCAATATCCAGGGTCAACAGACCACAGTGGATGAGTTAGTGGTATCCTAGAATCAGTAAACACAAATCATCTAGCAGAGGATGATGCCAGGCATCAACAAAGTAAATCCAACAGTCTTTGTAGAGTATGTGAAGATCTGATAGCTTGAGCAGAAAAGGTGAAAATAAAGGAAAAGAAGAAGCTTCAGAAAGAAGTGGGAATAGGTGGAAGGGGTTGGAGTATTGGGGCTCCCAAATTCAGAGGTCAGAGAGACAAGGGGCTCAGGTTTAATAGATTTGTTATACTTGGGAAGCAGGGTCTCAAAAGGCTAGGACCAATGGCCAGAAATGGGTCACATAGGAGTAGAGAACAGACACAAGAGGGTGATAATAGCCTATTGATAATCCTAGAGTAACTTGTTAAGAAAGGGGCCATAAAACAGCTAGGGAATGCTTAGACTGCAATGGTGAGATCTAGGCATGAGAAGGTGGTTGGAATAGTCTGGAGTGACATGGAGTAGTTTTCCATCAAGGATTATCAGATAACAACAAAGTGTCAGAGGACTAAAGTCAGCTGCTGGAAAGGAACAGGGAAAAACAGAGGGAGTGGCACTTATGGATAGACAATCATAACCTAAACTGCATTCAAGGGTCTATGAGAACTGGTGATACTGTATGATAGGAGAGAGTTACAGCTGCTCTGAAGAGCCCAGAGTTGGAAATAGGGAATGCCAGGGTCAGAAGTCAGAAGTTGAATCTAGGCACATGTATCTCAAGCAACTGGGGCCAATAACTGACATTGTAAAACATTGAAGTAATTTGAAGAGGCTTGGAAGGTCAAAAGCAGTAAGGGGCTTGTGCCATGTGAAGAAAAGATCAACTTAGGGGTTGGGTGCCTAGAAGAGCATGAAATCATAATGGGATCATTGGTAATCATAGCCTAACAGATAGCATGAGGGATGGGTTAAAGTTCTGGAGATCTTTGAGGGATCACCCATGAGTGCATCAAGCATCCAGGTGGTTTGGAGTTAAGTGTTAAGAGATAGTCTAGGCCACTCCTAAATTAAAGACTTGGAGAAGTGCAAGTAAGAGTATAAATATACTATTAAAATGTACCTCTTTCTGTCATCATTTAGTTTTAGTTTGACATTATTTGACATTGTCTTCCCTGACATCTCCATTCATATCCAGGATGCATTGGCACCTGCTTTACTTAGGAGACAACTTCTTTTGCATCTCCATTCCTTTCTTAGATAATTCATTTCTCCAAGGTATAAGTATGGTAGCTCTGTATCTTGTACCTTAGTTTGAATATTGACCATAACATAATGTTATGATCATCCTTGACCTTCCTCTTGCTTTATGACTTGATATTGTATCCTATACTAAGTCTAACAACTTGCCTTATGACTTAATGTTGCACTTCAAGGTAAGAAGCCTTTCCTATGACTTATCTCAGATCTCCAACTCCTTCCAACTCCTTCATAAATCAGGGCACCTGGTACTAGCATAAGAATGCATCACATAAGGTGAAGTCAAGCCCCATCCACTCCAGAGTTATCCAGAGTACCTCCAAAGTACATTGCAGTTTTATAACACTTTGCCCATCTGCTTCACTAAGAATCCCTTCCTGAGTTCCCCAGACAGTAAGCAAAGCTGTCCAACTTCAATCCCTATATAGGCAGCTTTCAAGAAAAAGGACAATCAACTGAGTTAGATTCAATTCTATCAGAACAAGGTCAGTTTGAGCAATTACCCCAGCTCTAGTATGATTCAGTCCCCTCCCTGTATCTATCCTGTTACTATGTTATAAACTATAATGTACTCCAAGGTACTTTGGATAACTCTAGAGAGGACAGGGCTTGGCTTCACCTTATGTGGTGCACTCTTACACTAGTACTAGGTGCCCCAATTTACAGAGTAATTAGAAAAGGGTTGGAGGTTCAGGATAAGTTATAAGACTTTTCACTAAGAGATATGATGTCAAGTCATAAGGCAAGTCATGAGACTTAAAGCAAGATACAATGTCAAGTCATGAGGCAAAGAGAGGGTCAAGGATGATTATAACATTGTGTTATGGTTGATATTCAAACTATGGTACAAGATACAGAACTACAGTACTTATACCTTGAAGAAGTGGATTATCTAAAGAAGAAAAAGAGATGTGAAGGGAGTTGTCTCATAAGTAAAGCAGGTGCCAATGCATCCTGGATATAAATGGAGATATCAGGTAAGACAACATTGAATAATGTCAAACTGAAACTGAATAATAACAGGAAGAGGCAAAAAGGAAAGGAACAGGAACAGGAAATGAGATTGGAGGAACTATAGAGTATTATTGGAATGTTATAGAGGTAACATAGATGAAATTGTAATTAACATTGGGTAAAAAGGAACAAAGGTAAAGGAAACCAGGAAATGCATAGCTTAGAAGTATAAAAGCAACTCAAGTTATATCAGAAACAAAGTGGAGTTGACTTGTTGGCATGGGATATGACATACTAGCAATTGACCCATACTTCAAGTGAAATGACTATAAGTGGAGTTTCTGGAGATATAATGCAGTAACTAATAGAAGAATTTATTAAAATGAGAGGATCAAAGAAGATTGCTAATTCTGGGAAGTGAAATAGAGAGAAGAAAATGTGGAGAAAATAGTTTGCCTCACTTTCAGTGTGGATGGTGGAGCAAAAGTGGAGAAACAACTGAGAGCAAACAGCAGCCATATTATCAAGATTAAAGGGAAAGGTAAAGGGTTTTGTGCAGATCACCCTCAAAAAATATATTAACAGAGAAGCTAAGTACTCCCTGGCTAGAAATGGATCTCAGGAACAATTAGGTCTGGCTGCATGGCCAGATTTTCCAGGAATAGCAATGGAGCTAATAGATTACTTTCACATTAACAAGTTAACTTATAAAGCTTTAAAGAAATTAGAAGGGCTTTAACATACAAATTTTGTGGATAAGTACCTCCAGCAATTTGAGGTACTAAGGAAGGATGTGGACATTAGCCTTGATCATGTGGTCAAGTTAATAAGGGAGCAGGCACAATATAGAGTCTATTAGCAGGCCTATATGTATTATGGGTCCAACTCTAATCCCAAAGGCAAAGCCTTGAGGGATGCCCACACAAGCAGACCAGACTGAGAAAGAGAATAATAGCAACAAGTAAACAAGTGCTTTAGATGGGGGAACCCAGTATAAGCCTTTGCCCTTATATATTACTAAGTACCTGAGCATGGACCAGGCCATGAGGCCAACATAAGGTAAAAGATGCCAGTCAAACTAAAGATAATCTAAATAAGATGAGATAAGGAAATAGGGGCTAAAAGTGGTGTAAGTAAAGTGAGTTCATAACACTATCCCCATTCTAGAGTGAGTTCTTCAAACAAACCAGAGCACCAATTAATAAGGAAAACAAACTGAATATAAAGTAATCTAAAAATTGAGAAATCTGGCTCAAAAGAATAAGGAAAAGATGTTAATTCATAGACAAATGCAAAGAAGAAAAGAAAGAAACAGAAACAGAAACAGAAAGAAAAACTTGCACTGCTTGTAAGACCACTCATCCTCTCTTTGCTCATACTTATGATCTGGTAATCCTTCTGTTGCACTCCATGATTTCCTAATTGTCCATGTTATCCACCCTCATTCTAGATCACATCATCCCAACATGATACTTGATGTAGCATGGACACAAACAAATGGAAAAAAATTTCACTGAATTTGATAACCTGTGACTGTCAAATATGGACAGGTGTGATTGGCAATGATGGGACATGAGGTACAGGTACTGGTGGGTTCAAGAAAGGAAGGAGCAATGAAGATGTGGGGCTCATAAGTGGTGGCACAAGACAGGGAGGAACTTGTCAAACTTGGGAAAACTTGTATAGAAGGGATGAGGCTGGTGAAATGGCACACCAGGTCTTCTGTACTCTTTACAACTCATATATAACTCTCCATAACAGGCAGGATACCAGTAGGAGTGATGGGATAAACTTCCTATTCATGATCAACACAATTCTCAGTACCACTGGCTCTGCACACACTTTCCAGCATGGCTAAAGAACCAGGGCCTCAGTGGATACTGAGGAATTTGGTGATGTAATGGCAAAAGGGACAGGAATACTCGGAAGATGGCAGGCACAGGAGAAGGTATGTTAGACTTGAAAAGGACTTATAAAAGGTGGAATAGTCTGCAAGGCTGCACACTGTAACCTCCTATACTCTTGGAAACTCATATGCAAACTCATAGTAGGTGGGATATCAGTGAGGCAACTGGTGTGATCTTTTCTGGTGTCCAACCAGCTCTGCACACACCTCTCAGTGCAGCTGAAGGACTGGGGATGGGACAAGGAATGAGGGGGTGACAAAAGGAACAGGGGATGCAGGGGCTCATGAGTGATAACATGAAAATAAAAGACTCATAGTGGTGGGGAAAGGGAAAGGGGACTCATGAGACTTGGAGAATGCTTATATGGGATGTAATGAATCTGGTAGCTGCACACCATGTCCTTCTATACTCTCAAAACTCACATGTACTCATTTAAAATGGAGAATCCTTGGTTTTTATGCACAGCACAATACAATGCATCCATGGGAATGTGTTGGGTGCTAGAAATGGTTGCCAGCAACATCAGAATGCATGGGCAAGGTGAAACCAGTGAGGAAGGGGGCTCTAAACAGTTTATATGGACATTGCAAAATGTCTTGTTGGCCAAAAGACCAAACTCATATCACAAAATAATGACCTCCATTTTAAGAGGGTATGCTGGGAACTTGGAAACTGGATATAGAAATGCTCAATGAGATATGACCCTTATTCCAGCCTTGAGCATCTTAGAACAATGAACAACTGGGTACTTAGCAATATAATCCTCATTCTATCATTGAAATCAACTTGGAAAGCAGTTTATAGACCTGCTGAGGTCTCTCTGACTATGATGGTTGTGTGGACTCCAACAAATGCTTGTAAAAGTTGTAAGAACACTGACAAACTTCTTAAAGGCTTTTTGAATGGATCTTGACTCAAATAATCAGCTGTAGCAAACTCAAAGGGAAAGACTTGAAAGAAAAACTCATAAGGGGTAATCAAGCAACTTAGAGCATGAAAACATCAAAGTTCAAAAGACCTGTCAGGAAGCTTCAAAGGAAAACTCATAGTTACTTGGTTTACTTGTCTGGACATAAGCTGGTCCACTTTCCACAGCATATGGCTCAGTTGTTGCAACATGAGCTGGTCTGCAAAACATGATGATTCTGAGAACACCAACAAACTTGAGGGTTTCACAGGATGACCCACAACACCAAAACAGTTTAATGACATGCTTTGGTCAAATCTAGTTTTAGAATATTGCAGTTCACCATGGCCATTCAGCCCAATGATATTTCTTCAGCAAAATGTGCAATACTGATTCTTGATGGCAGCAAAGCCCAAAAATCTTCTTTGATATCTGCTAACCAACTTGTGTGAACAGTTTTTGTCACAGAGATCTGATAACTCCAGCAAAGGTGGTAAAAGTTGAAAGGTGGTGATTGAGGAGCATGGCTAAGGGAGCATGAAACTTAGGCCTGCTAGATCTGACCTAAAATAGAAAAAACTCGTAAATGAGGACCAAGGAGCATGACTGAGGGAGCACAAAGCTCAAGCCAGCTAAGTCCATGAAAATAAAAAGCTTAAAATGAAAAACTCATGGATTTGTTTCAGGAGATCCCTAAACTCCTACTCAGTTTATTCAGACATGAGCAGGTCCATTCTCATCAACTGCAGCAGTTTTTTGGACCCACCAAGGTCCTGAAGTGTCTTGAGACTCTTCTCCTGCTTGATTTTAGAAATGTGAGCTGGTTTCCAGGAATCTTCTGCCCAACTTGGGTGATGACTGAGAAACTGGAGGTGACAGTGACTGCTGACAAATGAAGGTGGGGGAATGACCACTGAGGCAACAGTCTGGCAACAAATGGCACTGCTTAAGTAAATAATCTAAAGCAAGTGTTACAAATCCAACCCTAATTCCAAAGACAAAGCCTTGAGGGGTGCTCACACAAGCAGACCAGACTAAGAGAAAGGATAATAGCAACAAGTGAACAAGTGCTTTAGACTGGGGAATCTAGTCTAAGCCTTTGCCCTTATATATTACTAAGTACCTTTGCATGGACCAGGCCATGAGGCCAACATGAGGTAAAAGATGCCAGCCAAACTAAAGGTAATCCAAATAAGATGAGATAAGGAAATAGGGGCTAAAAGCGGTGTAAGTAAAGTGAGTTCATAACAATATGCAAGATATTAAAGAGAATTATATTCTTTTTATTGAACAGATTAGAATAATTGGGCAGGCTTTTGAAAGGATGGCTATAGAATGATTGGCTCCTCAATTCACTCTATGCTTTACTTCTCCTCAAGGCCCTTTTCCTCCTATGAATATGTATAATCCAAGGTTTTCAGCTCCCTAGCCTAATTAGCCTAGATTTACAACAACTGGTACCCAATTAGGGTGTGGTGCATCCATGAAGATAGACCACCAAGCTGCAGCACAAGTATGTACCTGCTATTAGTGCAGAAAGCCAGGGCACATGGCATGAGACTATTAAGGACAGTTTAACCCCTTAGCTCCAAGGCTCTCCAATAACATTGGAAAAGGTTCACAATCTCAAACACAAAGATGAGCATCAATGCAAGCCCAATATGTGCAGCCAGTATATTTTTTCAACTTTGGTCCCCCTAACAAGAATGGATGGTATAAGGTAGAGTCAGTTAACATCAGACTGGTCTATAATATGGCAGATGCACAAAGGTTTTAGAAGATTCCTGCTGCATCATGGGAAAGTATGGAAGAATCATGGGTCTATTTCAAGGATATGTTTGAGAAGGAAAGAAAGCAGGAGGCAGCAAGGCAGGAAAAAGTCTGAGGAAGTCTGATAGACTAGAGTTAAAACTTCCAGTATGTTTATCTTTGTTGTTTTCATCCTTTTGTCTGATATCTATGAATGGAAGCAAGTTTCTTCTTCTGTAATGGTATCTTGATCAAGCATGGCCCTGGAGATAGAGTGCTTAATTTCATCTAAAACTATTAATGGACATTTGTTTGCAGAAGAAAGCAAAGAGCAAAAAGATCTAGCAAAGTTATTTAATAGGAAGGAATGTAATGAATTAGATATAAGTGTAAAAATTAATGGAGAAATTTAAGAAGAAGAAGGTTTAAGAATGGAATTATATAGACTAACATTTACTATCATTGACTTAGAAGCATTAGTGACATTCATTAATCAATGATTTGTGTGGAAACATGGTTTGTATGAAAAAGATCTAACTAAACCCTTAATAGTATATAACACTAATGGAATAGAAGAAAAGATTAGAAAGATTGCTTATTATGTTATTATTTATATAGCCATCAAAGGAAAAAATGAATCATGGTATTGAAAAAAAACTAATGCCATTAACCATATATTTCAATTTATATAAAACATCTTTAAACAACCATTATTTCTTTATATTAAAGTAAATATCTTTACTATTTATTCATTTTAGAGTTTAAAAATCATAATAAAATACAAACTGTTAGTCTTTATTATAACTTTCAATTCATATAAAATATATCTATTAGAATACTATTTCAACACATCAATAGTAAACATCTTTACTATTTATTAGTCATACAACACAAAAACTATTTTCAATTACAATCTACTTCCATTACTAGTCTAAATTCATGTAAAATATCTTTAAAAACCTAATAGTTCAATACATTAATAGTAAACATATGTACTAAATATTCATAACAAGTAATGAAAACAACCATGCAATAAATACTATCTTAACCATCAATATTAATAATTGTAAACAAAAAACTATTTTATTTTATCTTCAGTTCTATGAAAGGCAGATAAAAAATGAATTTGCTTAACCTTGAGTCTTTATTAATCTAAAACATATTTAAAACTACCACCTTTCAACACATGAATAGTAAACATATGTACTAATCTTTCACTTATAGATAATGAAAACAAGCATAAAATAAACTTGCTTGACCTCAGATCTAAATCAATTTAAAATACACTTAAAACAATTACTTTTCAACACATCAATAGTAAATGCATATACTAATCTTTTACTCATAGGTAACAAAAACAAGCATGAAATGAACTTGCTTGATCTTGGATCTAAATTGATTCAAAACACATTTAAAACAATAACTTTTTAATATATAAATAGTAAATATGTGTACTAATCTTTTATTCACAGATAATAAAAGCAAGCATGAAATAAACTTGCTTGATCTTGAGTCTGAATCAATTCAAAACACACTTAAAACAATGACTTTTCAGCACATGAATAGCAAACATATATACTAATCTTTTACTTACAGATAATGAAAACAAGCATGAGATAAACTTGCTTGACCTTGGATCTGAATTAATTTAAAACACACTTAAAACAATAACTTTTCAGCACATGAATAGTAAACATGTGTACTAATATGTCACTTACAGAAAATGAAAACAAGCACGAAATAGATACTCTCTCAACCATGAGTGTATATAATTGAAAAGATAAAAGAATTTAACATGAAGATAGAAAAAAGAACCAAAAAAAAACTATTTAACCTTGGGGCAAGGTTAACAGGTAATAATATTAGGATAAGGTTTGTTTCATACACATGTGCCTGCCAAGGCATGGTGTTCTCACACTTGTGAGAGAATTCTCACATGGGCCAGGAACACTGGTATTTCACATGTCAAAACATGACAGATGTAGTGTTTCATGTGTAAATCCCAATTTGACCATTTTAGTCCATAGAAATTCACATCCCATTACCCAACAGTATATAAGAGAGTGCATATTGTATTTTGTTTTTTGACCATAAGGGCCTGATAAGTCTTTTTGACAAAACAGAGTGGTTATGGGTAGTAAGTTTCCCAATCTGTTGTCCAGTCAGTCAAAAAGCCTCACTTCACTCAGCTTTTTTCCTTCCTGGCTTTCCCACAGTTTAAGGTTTGATGGGTGGAAACTGAACTTTATTTTAAGGTTTCATTCCCATAGAATAAGATTTGTTTCATATACATATGCCTATCAAGGCATGATATTCTTATACTTGTGAGAGAATTCTCACATGGACTAGAAACACTGGCATTTCATGTGTCAAAAAAGTGACAGATGTGACATTTCATGTATAAAACCAATTTGACCATTTTAGTTCACAGAAATTTACATTCCATTATCAAAATATATATAAGAAGGTGTATATTATACTATGTTCTTCAACCACACAGGCCTAATGAGTTAATTCAATGAAACAGGGTGGTTGTGGGTTTAAGTCCTCCAACCTGTTATCTTAGTGCATTAGATCAGCTTACTTCACTTGCTAATCCTCCTTCAGATCTCAAGCATATCCATATCTCTAGAAAAGCTTAAATCTGATTTAAAAAGCAAGATATCAAGCTTCCGGATTGGCCTGCTCAATCTCCAGACCTTAATTCTATTGAATACACTTATGGTCATTTGAAAAAATGCCTTTTAGGTTAGAAAAGGACACTTACAGGAGTTCATCAATTATAGAATAGAGTAATGATAGAGTGGAAAAGGATTTGTGTGAAGGAGTGTTAAAAATGAATAGAAAGCATGCCTAGAAGAGTTCAAGCAGTTATCAAGGCCATATGCTAAAACTTTCCATCCCACTAAAAAGAGACTGTTAAAACCTATACCAAGACAAGTATACTTTTAACCAGTTCCTTTTTTTAAATGAAACCCTTGATGCTGAAGGAAGATCAGAACTCCAGAGGGCTCCAAAGAGCTCTGGGGGAATCTAGGAAGGGTTTCAATGGTCGAATGGGACTCAGCTTCACCTTATGTGGTGTGCCCTTGCACTTTTCCATTGTTCTGATTTACATAGATGTTGGGGTAGGTAATAAGGCTGTCTCTATGCTCAACAGGAGGGACAGGCAGGACAAGGAGAGTCAAGCCTAGTCATGGGGGTAAGGCTTTATGACTTCTTCAAGGATATCACATAGCCTTGAAGGTACTCCAGAGTAACCCAGAGGGTCAAAGTGAGCCTAAGGGCTCAAGCAGAGTGAGGATGATGACAAGAGGGTTTTCTGGTGTTTTTGTTGATATTCATACTAAGGTACAAGATACAGAACTACAGTACTTATATCTCAGAGAGGCAGAACTATCTAGAAGTGTAACAAAATGAGATAGGTGCAAACTCAGAAGCAAAGCAGATGTCTAGATATCTAGGAAACAAATGGAGATGTTAGGAAGACAATGTCCAATCATGTCAGACTGAAACTGAAGGGTGACAGGATGAAACAGGGGAGAGCAAGGAATAGGAACAGAACAGGAATAGCAACAATGATGGTAATGGTAACTGACTGGGAATGGTAATGGAGTTATATCAGGACAGTCCAGAGATGACAAAGGGGAACTAGGGTAGTACTTAACTGGGACAAAGATAGCCTGGAAGCGGAATGGGGTGAAGTGGGAGCAAAAGCCTGGGGGAGTGTATAATGCTGAGGAGTGGGAAGTGTACATGTGTAACTGGGAGAGACTGGAATGGTAACAGAGGGCCAGAGTTGCCTAGAGGAGAGTCAGAGGGCTAGAGTAGCTTACTAGATATGAAGACCAATTGTAAGCCAGGTCAGAATGGAGTCAGAATTTGGGTCAGAGGTCTGGGATATAACACCATGGAAGGTTATACTAGGTACTAAATACCATATTCTATTTAAAGTTAAAAAACTGTTTCAATAAGCTGTCATTTTAATATGGTTGCCATATTATAAAAACATAATCAAATGCTTTGACCATTGGATCAATAGAAAGCCAAGAGCAAGTACTGCATTTCATATACTCATAGCCTACTATGATAATCAGTAGTTATTAATAGCCATTGCATTTAGTGTGAAATATGCAAATATTGGGACAGTTTTTTAAGCCACTGTAGTTACTAAGCACAAATGAGTGGGATTGTGTAATCATAGTGTCTGTGTGCTATGCAGGTATCCTTAATGCCTGGAAATAATGAGATTTCCTACACAAAAATGTATTTACACTATATTAAAATGCAATCACCAAAAAATAATAATACTCAAGTTTGTTGTGTCTATAATGTACAAATATGAGTGATGATGTAATCATAGTGTCTGTGTGCATGGCGGGCATTCTGGATGCCTGAGAATGCCCAGATTTCCCATACAAAAATTTAATCACACTATATTTAGATATAACTAACAAAAATGATAATAGTTTAGTTTGTTTTATTTACAATGTAAAAATATGGGTGATGATGTAATCATAGTGTCTGTGTGCTATGTGGGTGTCCTGGACATCTGGAAATGAAGACTTTCTATATAAAAATTTGTTCTCACTGTATTTACATGCAACTACCAAAAAATAATAATACTCAAGTATGTTAAATTCCAACACAAAAATTTGTTCATACAAAATTTATATCTAACTACCAAAAAATAGTAATACTTTATTTGTGGTGTTTACAAAGTATGAAAAAGGGTGATGATGTAATCAGAGTGTCCATGTGTGCTGCGGGCATCCCAAGAATGGTCAAGATTCCCACACTAAAATTTGTTTACAGAAAATTTACATCTAACTACAAAAAATAGTAATGTTTGAGTTTGTTGTGTTTACTAAGTACAAATGAGGGTGATGGTGTAATCAGAGAGTCTGTGTGCTCTTCAGGTGTCCTGGATGCCCGAGAATGGCCAGATTTCCCACACAAAAATTTGATCACATATAGTATAGATCTAGTTAACAACAATGATTACACTTTAGATTGTTGTTGTATCTAAGTACAAATATGCATGATTATGTAATCATACTGCCTGTGTGCGCTGCAGACGTCCTGGATGCCCGAGGATGGCCAAATTTCCCACACAAAAACTTGATCATATATAGTATAGATCTAGCTAACAACAATGATTACACTTTAGAATGTGGTTGTATCTAAGTACAAATATGTATGATGATGTAATCATACTGCCTGTGTGCGCTGCGGGCGTCCTGGACGCCCGAGAATGCCCAAATTTGCCACACAAAAATTTGATCACATAGTATAGATCTAGTTAACAACATTGATTACACTTTAGATTGTTGTTGTATCTAAGTACAAATATGTATGATGATGTAATCATACTGCTTGTGTGCACTGCGGGTGTCCTGGATGCCCGAGAATGCCCAAATTTCCCACACGAAAATTTGATCACATACAATATAGATTTAGTTAACAACAATAATAACACTTTAGATTGTTGTTGTATCTTAAGTACAAATATTTATGATGATGTAATTATACTGCCTGTGTGCACTGTGGGCATCCTGGATGCCTGAAAATGGCCTAATTTCCCACACAAAAATCTGATCATATATAGTTTTGCTTTAACTTATTAAAATACTTGATATTAAAGCACAAACTGATGTGCTATGCTGCTGCTAACCCTAACCTAGGGTCTCCTTGGTGAGTGCCTTCTGCTAAGTCTTCTGCTATGGGCTTTTGTGCTAGTGGCCTGAACTAGGCAAGAAAGAGAATGGATGAATCAAGCTGTGAACCACTTGTAAAAGATAGTAAAGTCCTGTGGATGCTCTGTAAAGGGACAAGCCCCAGAGTCTAGAAACTAAACCAGAGCTCAAGTGAGCAAGACTAGAGAAACCCAGCTCACCACTCCTGCCCTTTATATATTAGAGGAAATGATGCATAGACCAGCTATACAAAGATAGTAATTATCAACTACAGTAATACCTGTTACCATAAGAGGATATGCCCAGAACCCTATAGATAAGAAAAAATAGAAGCATAGGGTGGATATGAAGAGTATGGCAGTGGCCATGTGGATATGGGAGAATGAAAGAGAAGCATACTGTGATATAGAAGCAGTGGTGATCATAAGGCCAGGGATCTCTGCCACAGATCAGATCTAATCTTAAGATCTGCCACAGATGTATCTACAGATCTAGATCCAGATCCACAGATGTGATTCATGGAGATAGGACCGAGGGTATTGCCAGAGAAGATCCTGGGACAATCCAGAACTGCTTAAAGGGGAAGGGATAATAAATACTCTTAAGAATACTAAACCATAGACTAGGGTTAAGCTGCTTCAGGGGTTTCTTTCTCACAATCACATGATGTCATGTGACTGCTTCTAGTACTTGAATGTCACTTTGTAACAGATATTTAACTTTTTGATTTTTGTTTTCTATCAAAGTGTATTATTCTTTTAGCAGTGTTTATGTGTATTGTTGCACATGTGTTTTGAATTCACAATTTTACATAGAAATATCAACTTAATATATATGCATTAGTATTATATGAAGTAGTACATATATATCAAAATAGTATATAAATATTTCAACTGGCCTTTTTAATTAGAAACCCTAGTTACCTTATTAGAATGTTCTAGAGTTAGGATTAGAGTTTATTTTTTACCTAGGTAATAAAAAAGCATCTTATAATCAAATCTAACTGGTAACATCCCCTGGCTTTTTCACAAATAAGATTTGATGGGCAGAGTCTGAACTTTAAAATTTTAAGGTTTTATTTCCACAGAATAAGGTTTGTTTCACACACATGTGCCTGCCAAGGCATGGCATTCTCACACTTGTAAGAGAAATCTCACAATAGCCAGGAATACCAGCATTTCACATGTCAAAACACAACAGATGCAGTGTTTCATGTATAAATTCCAATTTAACCATTTTAGTTCACAGAAATTCACACCTCCTTACCATACAGTATATAAGAAGATGTGTACTGTGTTATGTTCTTCAACTATAAAGGCCTGATGAGTCATTTTGATGAAACAAAGTGGTTATGGATAGTAAGTCTCCTAGCCTGTAGTCTAGTTATCAAAAAAACTCACTACACTTGTTTTTTCTCCTTCTCTGCCCAGAAACTGGTCCAGGCCTGGTCCACCCTCATAAGGTAGAGGTAGTATGAAGCTGCCAGGATACTTCTCCCTTACCTTTGCTCCCAAGTACCTACAGTGCAATGGAGCAAGGTGTTTGCAGAAACTGCTATGGGGAAGGCTTAAAAGGCCCTTCTTGATAAAGCACATAAAATCCACCTCAATGGAGTCTTGATGGGATCTATCCAGTCCAAAGGACTGGAGATCTCATTTCTTGAGGGAAAGCTTGACCCTGAGAAACTGTTAGACCATATGCATCCTCTTATTAAGGCACAGGTCAACAAGCTTCTTTTTATCTCAAAAGTCCTTAAATTTGAGAAGAACCCTACATCAGGACAGCTTGTGCTGTTAAAATGGGTCAAGAACACAGCCTACAAGGCTGCTGCAAAGCAGACCATAAAGAACTGTGTCATGTATGCTCTATGCCTTGTCCATATTAGCAAGGCAAGCCAGTTTGTGGTGCAAGCCAAGAACAAGGCAAAAAGGGTAATACATACTGCCACCAATGTCAAGATGAGACAATCTGTTCCTGATCCATCCATGCAGGCCATGGTAAACAAGGCAGTTAATGACCAGCTCTGCTTACTTGGGTTCAAACCCAAGAAAAGTTCCTCTTCTGTAAGTGTTATGGGAACTCTAGGATATATAGCAGCTAACATTTCTTTTACAGTAGCTGAAAGGCAAAAAGGTGGAAAAGGACAAGCTCAAACAAGGGGCCAAGGCACCAAAAGCCAAGGCCAAGAAAGCAAACAAAAAAGCTTCCAAAAAGAGCAAGAGTAAGAAACAAAAGGAGTAGAGCAGCCATTATTTATTTACAGATGCATATGTACTATCCCCAATAAATGGACTAATTTGTCACTTCCTGAAGCAGTCTCCCATGTGATACTAAACACTCCAATTGAGTTTATTAAAGCAGCCCAGTTCAGAAATCATGTATATATGAGCCCAGGAGTAACCATTCCAATTGAGATTGAATACTTGCCATCTGTGAAAATAAAATATTTATTTCACCAACCATGCTGGACTGACTTAATTGAGTCTGCATGAAAAGACTTCACACAAAGACTCAGATGGCAAATTATATTCATCTTTTCAGGTGAAGATTTGCCCTATGATCCAAACTATGATGTGAGCATACCTTCTAAAAAGGCACCTCCCACATTACTGCTCTATATGGAGCTTGCTATTTGTAAGGGTCAGCACTTTGTACCTGATACAATTGCTAATATATCAGAGAATCTAACTGTGAACAACACCTTTCAACTGCTTGCTCCACAGATTAAGCAAGTCCATAAGTTCCTGGAAAACAATGACTATGTTATCACTCCCACTGACAAGAACTTGGGCATAGCAGTGTCTAAGCAAACCTGGATTATGGCAAAGATGGCAGACTATTGGAAACAAAAGTGATTATAAGTTACTTACCAAAGCCAAGTTTTGATGCATACTTACATGTAAATGTGAACAAATGCAAGATCTTGCCAATAAAGCAGAGATCTACCTTGACTTCAAAGAAGGTAGCATATCAGAGTTCCTTAGGAGTAAGATTACTGCACCAGAAAAGGAACATGTAGTGCCATGGTTTTATGGAATCCCCAAAATTCATAAACAACCAGTTAAATTTAGACCAATTCTTTCATGTCACTCTGCCATTCAAAACCTCACTGCAAAATTCTGTTCTAAAAAGCTTAAACCACTTGTACAAGCAATATCAACCATTATCCATGGAACCAAAGACTTGGCAATAAAATTAAGTAAGCTCCATGCCTATTCTGGCAGGAAATTATTCATTGTCATAGGGAATGTTATTGTGTGCTACTCATCAATTCCATTATGTAAATGTCTTGACATAGTTTATGACATGTATATGAAACATTACTGGAATATATGTGACCACAATAATACTGACTACAGGGTTAAGCAAAATATTTTTATAACACACTTAAATATGGAAACATTGAGCTTATCACACAGTTCAATGGCAAACACTACATGCAACTTAATGGACTTGCAATGGGTGTCACAGATTTACCTGATCTTGCTAATTTATACAGGTGGTTCTTTGAAAAACAAGCCAAAATCAAAATAGACAATAGAATTTTATTCTACAGCCAGTACATTGATGACTGTATTGGTCTCATATATGCCTCATTTGAAGAAGAAGCAGTAGAGATCATGTCATTAAAAATAAAGTTTGATAACTGTGTGATTACATGAAAAGCCTCTGCTCTTGCAGCATCATTCTTAGATATGTGCCTGTACTTTGATATAAAAGGGCATCTGCAACACATGCCATACCACAAAACAGGCTCCCACCAAGAAAGAGTCCCATGGATATCTGCCCACCCCCTGGATGTTAAATGAGGAACATTTGTGGGCAAGATGTCATGGCTAGCCATGCTTAGTAGTACTTATGAACAGTACAACATAGCCATGAAAGGGCTGGTTGCCCTTTATGTAACACATGGTTACCCCCAGCCATTAGTATTGTCTTGGCTTAAGAAAAACCATTAGGAATAATGGAACAAGCATTTGAATATGCATGAAGAGGAGGTCTTGCATGTCCTTGTTCTTAAGTCTTACTTCAATACTGCTTGAAATTACTTCTCTGCTAGAGAATTAAGTGATACACTCTTTGGATATATGCACAAATGGTTGGCACATGCTGATAGTGAAGATTATTCTCCTGAATTTCCCCTGGAACCTAAATCTTACTCTCACAACTGTGGAAGTACATTGTTTACCACAACATAAATAAATGACTGCAGTCATTTGCATAATATTCTGGATATCCAGAAAACAGATATATTCAGATAACAAGTGATTGTTTCTTGTAAAAGAATAATTAATCTCTTAGATCTTACATTACAATGGAAATATAGTGTATTGGCAACACTTGATGAGAAAGAATCTAATGCAGCTCTCCTGCAAACAACCCTAGATTCCTATTTTCAGGTTGATTCTACTTCTGATGCTCCCATAATGGTAGACCTAGATTCATCCATGGCCACTGATATAGTAGATGAAAGTGTGCCTGAGCACATGGCACATACAGCACTTTATAGCAATCAACACTTATTGTCATCCAGTAGAACTGTGGAAGTGGACATGTTCAATGTGTCCCACAGGTTCTAGCCTTGATTCTGATCTGACATGCAATTTCCATGGAAAGCCAGATCTGAAACTTGTACAAAGCTCTGTATGGGCCCCCAAGCTTGGAGCCCTCTCATGAAAATAGCACTGGTCCTTTTTGGCCTGGTGCCTAAGTTATATTGCCATGTTCAAGCTCACAGGTCTGACATCCTGTGAGTTTTTCACCCCTAAAGGATCTTGGTTTGACATTAGTGTTTTCTCTAGTTATTAAACTATTGTGGTAAGTACATCAGTATGTATTCTTAATCAGTGTCATGTCCTGGATCTCTGACCCAAGTCCAACCCCATCCCAACCTGGCTTATAATTGGTCTTTGTATCTAGTAAGCCACTCTGGCTCTCTGACTCCCCTCTAGGCAACTCTGGCCCTTCATCACCATTCCAGTCTCCCCCAGCTACACATGTATGCTTTTTACCCCTTAGCATTATATGCTTCCCCAGGCTTCTGCTCCCACTCTGCCCCATTCTGTTTTTAGTCTATCTCTGCTCCAGTTAAGTACTACCCTAGTTCCTCTTCATCATCTCCAGACTGTCCTGGTATAACTCTGTTACCATTCCCAGTCTCAGTTACTGTTACCATCATTGTTACTATTCCTGTTCTGTTCCTGTTTCTTGCTTCCCCCTGTTTTATCCTGTCATCCTTTAGTTTCAGTCTGACATGATTGGACATTGTCTTCCCTAACATCTTCATTTGTTTCTTAGATATTTAGATATCTGCTTTGCTTCTGAGTTTATACCTGTCTTATTTCATTACACTTCTAGATAGTTCTGCCTCTCTGAGATATAAGTACTATAGTTTTGTATCTTGTATCAGAGCACAAATATCGACAAAAACACCCCCTTGTCTTTGTTCTCACTCTGCTTAAGCCCTTGGGCTTACTCTGACCCTCCAGATTACTCTGGAGTATCTCTGAGACCAAGTGATATCCTTGAAGGAGTTGCAAGATCCCACCCCCATGACTAGGCTTGACTCTCCTTGTCCTGCCTGTCTCTCCTGTTGAGCATAGAGATAGTCTTCTTACTCACCTCCAACATCTATGTAAATTGAAACATTGGAAAGTACAAGAATGTGCCACAGAAGGTGAAGCTAAGTTCCATTTGATCATTGAAATCCTTCCTAGATTCCTCTGGAGCCCTCTAGAGCCCTTCAGAGTTATAATCTTTCTTCAGCATTAAGGATTTCATTCAGAAAGGAACTGGTTAAAAGTATACCTGTACCGGTATAGGTTTTAATAGTCTCCTTCTATTGGAATAGGTCTTAACAATCAGACATACTAACCATGGGAGTTTGGAAGCTGAACTCTAACCTAACTTAATCCTAAGTATGTACTTAGCTCTATTAGTGGCATATATTGCAGATAGCTAACCAAATTGGATGTAAACAGCCCTAACTGAACTCTAACCCTAATTGGGCCTTTGGCCCAGGCTAACCTAGTCAAACCTAACTGGTAATACCCTCTGGCTTTCCCACAGATAAGATTTGATGGGTGGAGTTTGAACTTTAAAATTTTAAGGTTTTATTCCCATAGAATAAGGTTTGTTTCACACACATGTGCCTGCCAAGGCACAGCATTCTCATACTTATAAGAGAAATCTCATGACAGCCAGAAACACCAGTGTTTTACATGTTAAAATGTGATGGGTGTGATATTTCATGTGTAAATCCCAATTTGACCATTTTAGTTCACAGAAATTCACACCCCTTTACCCAACAATATATAAAAAGATGTGTATTATATTATATTCTTTGATCATAAGGGCCTAATAAGTCTTTTGATGAAACAGGGTGGTTGTGGGTAGTAAGTTTCCCAACCTGTTGTCCTGGTCAAGTCAAAAAGGCTTGCTTCACTTGCCTTTTTTCCTTTCCTGGCAAAACATTACACTGCTCTTGCAGTGGCCCTGCACACACTTCAGGAAAAGCAACCAACCATCAAAAAGCCCAAGAGTCAGCTGCTTCCAGCAGTCAACCTTCAAATTACCAGAAGAACCATGTGGGAAAAGAATATGCCCCTTGAGGAGAGGCCCTTTCCTATGTCCCCCCTTCAGCAGAGACTTGCTGGTGTATAGCCAGGTGGGGTTTATGGGTGACTTCTGGCCAGGGGAAGAGAAATGCAAAAAGACTTAGATAGTAGTATCACTTTCAGCTGAGGCTTATGCCTTAAGTTCACAAGAAAATGAGTTAACAGACTCATAGCTAGATTTTCTCATGTGTACTTATCACTATGTGTTATAGTTTGCTTTTTCAATTTTTGATTATGTAATCTTATCTTATCTTTCTACATGGTTATCTAATCTTTTATCTTATCTAGGCATGTGACAGGTCACATGACAGGTCTAGACCCAGGGCATAGGGTTAGCCTCATATCTTCAGCCTTGTTTTTATTTCTGTCTTTCTTCCATTTTAGAAGCCTCATTCCCTTAAGCCAATGGGCTATTCTCATGAGTGCTTCTCTTCTATTTGATGATGCCTCAGGGTCCATGGGAATTCTCTCATCAGGGTCTTTGTCTGTGCACTATTCTGTACCATATAAATACTGTAGCCTTAGCATGTCTCAAGCCCCAGTCTTGAGCACTTGTATCTTTACTGCAGATGACCTTACTAGTGGCTTCTTTTTCTATATCATCTTTGCCTTACCCTTGATTGGGTTTGTTTGTGT
The DNA here is from genome assembly GCA_038089275.1 of Pulveroboletus cf. rosaemariae. Classification (NCBI taxonomy): domain Eukaryota; kingdom Fungi; phylum Basidiomycota; class Agaricomycetes; order Boletales; family Boletaceae; genus Pulveroboletus; species Pulveroboletus cf. rosaemariae. The sequence continues at coordinate 39,766 of JBBPKN010000103.1, read as the reverse complement.
CTTATCATCTTTTATCTGACATTAACATCTGTAACACTTGCTCAAGACTACACATACCAGTCAAGGGCACTTATCGCAGAAAAACATTTTTTGATGAAAAAAGGATATGCTTGGGGACATGAGGAGAAGTTAGCAGAGTTCATTGTAGAAGCAATCACGGGTTTCAGTAATGATCAATCGAATTGAGAATCTTTTCAAAAGTGTTTTGATGATTTCGAGTGACAGATACTAAAGGACTTTAAGGAAAAGAGAGGTTGAGACCAGAAAGTAGCTATCACCTCCAGACTTCACACTCTTCATCCCTCCCATTTCCTTAAAACAATATCTCACCTTTCCAAAACAGTAGCCAACCATGTCATCTGCCAGCCAGCACTTCCCTTCTACAGAATTAGAGTCAATTCTTTCTGAGCACCCCAACCCCACCCAAGAGCTTCTCCTGTTCCCCTCCCCAGAACCCCAACACCAACCCCTGTTCCAGACTCTGAGCCCAAACCCAAGCCCAAAAATTTCCAATATGTGTACAGATCTTGGAGATTTGATGTGACAATTGGTGGAAGGGTTTATGAAGATGGAAGGGTCAAACTCAAAGAAGATTTCAGACCCAGGAAAATGGAATGGTAAGAAGAAGGAGTGGAGGAAGTGGTTTGTTTCCATGTTGGTCTGGCATGTGGAACAAAAGTGGAAAAACAACAGAGAACAGACTGCCACCATCCTTTCTCAGTTAGAAGGAAAAGCTGCAGGATATGTGCAAATCATGTATGAAAAGTACATCAACAAGGAAACTGAGTTGAATAGGAATGGAGACAAATTAGAAGTAAATGCCTGGCCAGATTATGGTGGCATTGCAAGGGAGCTACATGCTTATTTTCATATCAATAAACTAGCTCACAAAGCTTTAAAAAAGTTGGAGTTGTTGAGACATAGGGGGTCTATTGATGAATACCTCCAGGAGTTTGAGGTGTTGAGGGTGGATGCAGGAGTCAGTGATGACCATGTGTTAAAATTGATGAGGACCCAGGTACAGTACCAGGTTTACCAACAGGTCTGCATGCAGGGCATGTCAGAAACTCTGTTGGAGTTTGTACAAGCAGTACAGAAAATAGGTCATTTGTTTGAGCAAATGGCTGTTGAGTGATCTGCTCCAGCATTTGCTCCAAGGTATAATGCTCCGCACATTCCCCCTCCCTCCAATTCTTTCACTCCCCATTACAATCCCCCTCCATGATTTACAAACACCAGTATTCAATCTGGCAGAGGAGCTCCAATGGACATTGACTGTCAAGGAGCAGTGCAAGTCCACACTTGTTACAGTTGCAGCAAACAAGGTCACTTTGCACATGAGTGCAAAGGAGCATTCAATCTGGCTGCACCAAGGCCTTTGAATAATTTCAGCAAGGGTCCTTCAGTACAACAAGCAGCTCCAAGGCAACAATGAGTATAATATGTACAGCTGGTGAAGTTTTCCAAATTTTCACCTCCTGACACCAAGGGCTGGCAATTGGCCAAACTGGTAGCACTGGGGCCAGTGTACAACATGGCTAATGCAGCAAGGTTTGCAGAAGTCCCTGCAGCATTGTGGGGTACTATGGAAGAAGCCAGGGCTTACTTCCAGGATGTATTTGAGTTAGAATAAAAGCAGAAAGAAGCTTTGGGAAAAGATTGAGTGACTCAGCAAGGCTAGTAGCTGAAGTTCCTGTATGTGATTCTTTGTTTTCTTCTTCATTCAATGTTTGTACTATGAAATGGAATAAACTGTTTCAATCCATAATGGCATCTTGATCAAGCATGGCCCTGGACATAGGGTGCTTAATTCCATTGGAAAATATTAACAGACATTTATTTGCAATAGGAAGTAAAGAAAGAAAAGATCTAGCAAAACTATTTAATTGAAAAGAAAGAGATGAGTTAAATGTAAGTATTAAAGTGGATGGAGAAGTGTGAGGAAAAAATGGACTTAAAATGGAATCATGCAGTTTAACCTTTGCCATTGTTGATTCAGGAGCATCAGTTACCTTTATAGATCAAAAGTTTGTATGGAAACACAGACTATATGAAAAAGATCTACCCAAGACATTAAAGGTATACAATGCCAATGGAACCGAAGGCAACATAGGTAGGATCACACATTATGTGGTAATTTATATTTCTATAAAAGAAAAAAATAGAAAATGGCATCGAGAATGTATTAATGCTTATGTTTCTTCACTGGGAAATTTAGATTTACTTATAGGTTACAACTGGTTTACAAGGCATAACCCAGACATAGACTGGGTAAACAAGACAATAGATTTTCCTAAATGTTCTTCAAACTGTGAAATGCATTTGATCTCATGAAGAGTAACAGCAGAAGAACAAAGTCAATTGGAAAAAGAATTGCCAAAGGAACTGTGGAAGTTTATCACAGTCTTTTCACAGCATGAATCTGAACAAATGCCAACAAGAAAACCATGGGATCATGGAGTGGAATTAAAAGAAATTTTCATTTCAAAGAAAGGTCATATTATTTCTTTAGCTCAAGCAGAAATGGAAGAAGTAAGAAGCTTTATCAATAAAGAAATGAAGAAAGGGTACATACATTCTTCAAAGTTGCCTCAAACTTCGCCTGTTTTCTTTATTAGCAAAAAGGATGGTGGAAAACAGATGGTGATCAATTATTGATATCTCAATGAGTTTACCATAAAGAATAATTATCCTCTTCCCTTGATTTTGACACTCATTGATAGGTTAAATGGTGCAGATCTATTTACCACTCTAGATCTACACTGGGGATACAACAACATTCGCATGAAAGAAGGCAATAAGTGGAAAGGGGCTTTTACCATGCCCATAGGAGCATATAAGCCATTGGTAATGTATTTCAGGATGTGCAATTCCCTGAGTACATTCCAGGCTATGGTAAATGATATCTTTCACAACATGTGGGAACATGTTGTCATTTATATCAATAACATCATGATCTTTACCAAGAACAAGACTAGAGAGCAACATCTAGAAATAGTTGCAGAAGTTTTAGGTCATCTTTGTGACCACAACCTCTTCTTAAAGCCATCAAAGTGTTACTCTGCTCAAACACAAGTTGATTATTTGGGCATGGTTGTATCTAAAAAGGGGGTACAGATGCAACTTAACAAGACTAGTGTTATTTGGAGTTGGCCAATTCTGAAAACAGTTAAGCAAGTACAAGCTTTTCTAGGTCTAGCAAATTATTATTGGCAATTCATTCCCAATTTTGCTGATATCACTAAACCCCTAAACTCCCTTACAAAGAAGAATACTCTGTTTCTTTGGACAGCTGCTTGTATGGTGGCTTTTGTTCATCTGAAGGAAATTCTTATATCCAAACCCCTTCTTTGTTATCCTGACTTCTCTAAACCCATTCATGTAGAAACAGATGCTTCAGATGTTGCTGTTGGAGCAGTTCTTTCCTATCAGCATAATAATGGGCTTTGATGACTGGCTGTGTACATTTCTCACTTTTTGGATGAAGCTGAATGCAATTATTCTATTTACAACAAAGAGTTACTGGCTATTATTTGGGTGCTCAAGGATTGGCATCACTATTTAATTGGCAGAGATTCTTTTGAAATCTGGACAGATCACAAGAATCTCAAATACTGGAAACAGCCTCAGGATCTGTTATTTCATCAAGCTTGATGGCAGATAGTGCTCACTGAATTCAATTTTAAATTATGCTACAAACCAGGTTCTACTAATGGATGAGCTGATGTGCTCTCCAGAAGACAGGATCATTTCAACAATAAACCAGACATTAACAAACAAATCATCATGCTTCCTTCAGATGTTTTTAAACATGTACTTTCTCTTTCTTCTTCTTTCTTTCCTCATATTCAGCAAGCATCAGTGGACTTATAACTTCCTTCCCACTGGTGTTATAGTTCAGAACAACAAGTTTATTTAAATGATTGAAAACAGATTTTTGTTCCAGAAAAGCTATATACTGAAGCTCTTAATTTATTTCATTCTTTACCTTTAGGTGGTCATGCTGGTCAAGGTTGTACTAGCCAGCTTTTATCTCATTATTATTATTGGCCAGGTCTCCATGAAGATGTAGTGCATTTCATTTCTCATTGTTCTACATGCACAACATTCAAGGGATCAGAAATGGTCATTCTGGTTTGCCCTCTTCCTATGGCTTCTTCTCCTTGGGAAGATATTTCTGTGGACTTTATTACTGGACTTCCAGTTTCAAAAGATTTTGATGCTATTATGGTGGTTGTTGATCATTTTTCGAAAGAAGTTGTTTTTATTCCTTGTCTTTCTTCTCTTTCTTCTCTTTATGTTGCAGAACTTTTCAGGGATCACATATGGTCCAGACATGGACTTCCTAGCACTATTGTTTCAGATTGGGGACCATAATTTGTATTAGAATTCACAAAATGGTTAAATAAGATTCTGCATATCAAGCAGAAACTATCAATGGTGTATCATCCTAAAACAGACAGTCAAACAGAACAGATCAATCAGGAATTAGAGCAATATCTGAGGAACTTCATAGCAAAATGGCAGGACACTTGGGCAGATTGGCTCAAAATAGCAGAATATCATCATAACAATTCATATTTGACCTCTACAGACACATCGCCATTCAAAATAATGAAAATATATTATTCACAGTTTGGTTTTGAGCCACCCACATCGGAAAATCTGTCATCTCATTTCCTATGAGATATGTCCAAATTATTTAAAGAAGTAAAGAAAGCATTGGAAAAGACAAAAGAGAAAATGAAGAAACAGAATAAGCAGAGCATGCCAACATATCAGACAGGCCAGCAAGTTCTGCTTTCTACCAAGAATTTAATGCTTCCCTATCCCTCAAAAAAGTTAACCAAGAAGTAGATTGGGCTATTTGAGATTTTAGAAGTCATTTTGCATGCAGTTCATTTGCATCTACCAAAAACAATGCAGATTCATCCTACAGTCAATATATCTCGAATCAAACCATATCTTCCATCCCTTCAAGGTCAAGATATTCTCACTCCAGATCCTATTCTTATTACAGAAGAAGGTCATGCAGAATACAAAGTTAATCATATCATGGATTCTTGAGTTTGTAAAGGAAAACTTGAATATCTGGCTTATTGGACTGGATATGGTGAAAACAATCATACTTGGCAAACAAAAGATGATTTAGCCAACTCACCAGATCTTATAGAAGAATTCCACAAACTTCATCCTTCTGCTCCACAATGTTTTTTTACCACCAATCTCACTTCTTTTCATTTTTTATTCTCACTGTATGAAAACCACACCATTTCAACTCTGTTATCTGTATCTCATCTGGAATCCTCAATCTAAAAAGGGGGTAGTGTTATAGTTTGCTTTTTCAATTTTTGATTATGTAATCTTATCTTATCTTTCCATGTGGTTATCTAATCTTTTATCTTATCTAGGCATGTGACGGGTCACATGACAGGTCTAGACCCAGGGCATAGGGTTAGCCTCATGTCTTCAGCCTTGCTTTCATTTCCATCTTTCTTCCATTTTAGAAGCCTCATTCCCTTTAGCTGATGGGCTATTCTCACAAGTGCTTCTTTTCCATTTGATGGTGCCTCAGGGTCCATGGGAATTCTCTCATCAGGGTCTTGGTCCATGCACCATTCTATACCATATAAATACTGTAGCCTTAGCATGTCTCAAGCCCCAGTCTTGAGCACTTGTATCTTTACTGCAGGTGGCCTCACTAGTGGCTCCTTTTTCTATATCATCTTTGCCTTACCCTTGATTGGGTTTGTTTGTGTCTTATTGTCTTTCATCCAACATTAACATCCATAACACTATGGATATCCTGCCTCTTTGTGTTACAGTATTGATGTCAATGTTGCAGCAATAAGAGCTAACTCTAATCAAAGGCTATGATGGTGTCAATGTTGGTGTATGATGAAGTAAGAATGATATAAAGAGGAGCCCTAGTGAGGCCACTGTTTAGAGAGTGATACAAGTGCTCAAGACTGGAACTTGAGATGTGCTAAGACTACAGTATTTATATGATACAGAAAGGTGCACAGACCAAGACCCTGATGGGAATTCTCCCACAGACCCTGAGGCACCATCAAATGGAAAAGAAGCATTTATGAGAATAGCCAATGGCTGAAAAAAAGCAGAGCTTCTAAAATAGAAGAAAATGGAAATGAAACAACATGTGCAAGACATGAGGCTAACCCTATGCCCTGAGTCTAGACCTGTCATGTAACTTGTCATGTGCATTGATAAGATAAAAGATTAGATAATCACATGGAAAGATAAGATAAAGTCATGTGATCAAAGTTTGAAAAATTGTAAACTATAATACTTTGCCAGATGAAATTTTATCTGTTTCTGTACCATATGCAATAAACTATATGATTTGTTATACTTCCATTGAGATTGTGGAAGCCACCAGGTTTTGAAATCATATTCATGTCTCTTCCAGTGTTTCTATCCCACCTGAGATCAAGTTTGATCTGAGCATTGGCATAAAGTACTTATTTCACCAACCCTGAAAGGCTGAATTACTCACCTCTGCCTGGAATGATTTTGAACATCACTTCTGTTGGTGGGTCAAATTTATACTCAAAGACAATAAAACCATCTATCATCCTGATTATGATGTGAGAACTCCTTTTAAACAAAAACCTCTCATATTACTGTTTTATTGTAAGTTGGCCATTTATAAGGGCCAGACCTTTGTTCATCACACTGTGTTATACATACCTGAGGATAACAAGTCAAATACCATGTTTAAACTACTCAGTCTGAAGCTCAAGCTGATTCATGAGTTCTTGTTAACTAACAACTATGTTATTACAGCTATAGACAAGAACTTAGGCATTGTGGTATCTAAGCATACCTGGATTATTCATAAAAGTCTAGACTACCTCTCTAATGAGTCTAATTACAGGAGACTTAGCCTGGCTAATGCTAATTATATTCTAAATGGGAAGTGTGCTGAAATGCACCAGTTGTCTGCTCTAGCTGAATGGTTTATGGACTGGAAGTATGGATCAGTTAGTGAATACTTTGTGCACATCTCATCACATCCTGAAATTTTATGACATACCCAAAATCCACAAGGAACCAGTTAAGTTTTGACCTATCCTCCCTTGTTACTCTGTCATTCAAACTCCTGCTGCTAAGCTAGTTAGCAAAATGCTCAAGCCTTTCATCAAGGCATTGCTCACCATTATCATGATTCCAAAGACTTGGCAATTAAATTGAGCAAACTCCAGCTTCATACCACTTGTAAGGCTTATGTCATTACTGGTGATGTGGTTGCATTCTATCCTAACATTCCTCTTGAAAAATGTTTGAAAAGGGTCTATGACATGTACTTTGAGCATTATTGAAATCACTACAACCATAACAAACCCAAGTTCCTTCAAGAACAAGGATTTGTTAAACAATGCCTGTATGTTGGTAATATGGAGTTGATAACACAATTTCAAGGGGTTTCTTATCTCCAGCTATGGAGATTAGCTATGGGAGTTGCAGATAGTCCCAATCTTGCTAATCTATATGAGACATTCTGTGAAACATGAGCTCAAGTGCTTGCTCACCCCTGTATCACCTTTTACAGTCAATACATCAATGACTGCCTTGCCATTGTCTATGCACAAAGTAAGAGCTCTGCTCTAGACATTGTGTCTTCAGTAGTAAATATTGAGGTTTGTCAAATTGAGTGGCAGGTGGGCCCTGCACAACCATTTCTGGATATGTTTATCTGGCTGGATAATGCTAACAGATTGCATCATCACCTATACCAGAAAGCCCACAACCACCAAGAAAGAGCTCCATGGATCTCTGCTCACTCATTTAATGTCAAGTGAGGAACATTTTATGGTGAAATAAGCTGCTTGACCATGCTATCCAGTCACATTGATCACTATCTTGAGGCTATATGGGGGTTGGTAGCCCTGTATCAACAGCACAGCTATCTACTCAAGCTGCTGCATAAATGGCAAAAGGATAATCTCATCAAAAGGTGGGCTGATCAGCTATGGCTTAAAGAGGAATTCAACAAACTGGAGGTCCTGGTCCTTAAAACCCATTTCAATACAGCATGGAACTACTTTTTCACCAATGAACTTGGTATTACAATGCTAGGATACATGAGATCTTGGCTTATGAGAGCAGATCTTAAGAATTACTCAGCAGAGTATTCACCCACACCTGCCAGATACACAGATAATGTAAAGGGGTCTCCATTCTCCTCAGAGTTTGTTGATGATGCTGAATTGATGCTCTTTGTCTCTGACTTGCATAATATGGATATCCTAGGTTGCAAGGTCCTGGTTTCTCATCATTGGATGTTTAACTTAGCAGATCTCACCAACCTTTGAAAAAACATTGTAATGGAACATCTGGATAAGTGAGTATGCAATGATGACAGGACCATCCCCCCTCCTCTCATACCTCCTTCCTCTCTCAACAACCACATTGTCCACTGCCATCCATCTGAATGCATTTGAATGAATGCTGATGGTAATGACATTAACATAAATTGTCACTTGCTTTCTCCTTTGGAAGCTCAAGCTGCCCCTGCAGTTATGCAAGGGCTGGGTGCTTAGGCACTTTGATAGTACAGCCACCAGTGGCCCTTCTGGGTTGCCCAATGGTTTTGCACCATCTGCACAATTGCCTTGGAATAGAGCATTTGTAGCTTTTGTGCTGTAAATGAACCCAGATCCTCTGAGCATGCATAGAGATAGCTGGAAGTGAGCCTTTAGGCTCAGAGGCCAGGTGTTGTCTTTGAATGACTTTGCTGCAAGGCCCTGGTATTGCTGCCTTCAGGCACTGGTAACCAAGCTGGCCCAGCACATCTTACAGTATACTCTCAGGCATTTGAAATCAACAATGTACCTTAGTAGTGAGCTTGTAAGTACTTGGCTGTCTTGTATGAGCATGTAGATGCACTACAGGTACCCCTCTGAGTCCCCATGGACAGTTTCTTGAGCTTGGGTAAACAATGTTATTGGTGTCAACCAGTTATAATAAGTACCACTTTAGTATTTGTTCTATCCAGACATACTAACCACAGTTGCCCCCCTACCAGAAACCCTAACTGGCTAACTCTAACCATATGTGGTGCTATTCTAATCAAGACACAAAACTAATCTAGTGTATTACCTGTTCTTAGTAATAGCTAACTCTAACTGGCTAACTGTGTATGACCCCTAGCCCAGAGGAGTCATATGCTCTATTATATGCCCAGTTACATGACTGGTCACATGACCTCATATAAACAGTAAGATATGAACTGGCCAGCCACTCTAATACTGCTCAGCCTGGTCTCCAGCTTAGTCATCACTGGCTATCTCCAGCTAAAACATGTTTCAGATTTAAGTTTAATTTCCACTTACTTCTTTTAATCTCTGTTGATCTGAAACACAATCTCATGGGAACTATTTCAGGTACATCAAATGATACCATATTGGGATGCAATCTCCACATTGCTTACACTGAAACATGTTTCAGAAGTGAAACACACAGAGAATGTTTTATGAGTCATTGATACTTACTAAAAGATACACTAATATCACACTGGTTCATGCACACACCCCAGTCCTATATAAACCCAGTGTGTTGGCACCTATTACATTGGATTGAATACAAGTCTGATGAGTCATCTTGATGAAACAGGTGGTTGGTGGCAGTTTTACCCCCCAACCTGTTACTTGTATTTGTCAAGTCTATAGGTTATCTTCACTACTTCTTCATTGGAAATCCTGCTAACCTAACTAAATCTAACCAGTAACATCCCCTGGCTTTCCCACAGTTTAAGGTTTGATGGGCAGAGACTGAACTTTATTTTAAAGTTTAGTTTCCACAGGATAAGGTTTGTTTCACATACATGTGCCTGCCAAGGCATGGCATTCTTACACTTGTGAGAGAATTCTCATGTGGCCCAGGAATGCTGGCATTTCACATGTCAAAACATGACAGGTGCAGCATTTCATATATAAAACCAATTTAACCATTTTAGTTTCAGAAAATTCACACCCCATTATACAAAATGTATGTAAGAAGGTGTGTATTGTGTTATGTTCTTCAATCACACAGGCCTGATAAGTTGATTCAATGAAACAGGGTGGTTGTGGGTTTAAGTCCTCCAACCTGTTGCCTTAGTGCATTGAATCAGCTTGCTTTGCTCACTGATTCTCCTCCAGAATAATAGCAACAAGTAAACAAGTGCTTTAGACTGGGAAACCCAGTCTAAGCCTTTGCCCTTATATATCACTAAGTACCTATGCATGGACCATGCCATGAGGCATACATAAGCTAGCTAAATAAAGGAATAAAGCATAGGAAAAGGGGCTAAAAGTAAAGCTAAATAGGAAAAGAGTCTAATGTAAGATAAAAGTAAAAGATATACTATAGCTAAATGGTGTCAATTTATAACAAAATGCTGTTATGCAAACCAATGTCCATTCAAATTTGACATATTTCTTTATAAAAAAGTTAAGGAGTTAAGCTATATCTGCAAAGTTTGGCACAAATTGTTAGTAATAACTGGTGAGATCAAGAAATGCTTGAATCTGTTTAACTGTCTTTGGAATAGGCCAATTGCAAACAGCACTGGTCTTGTTAAGTTGCATTTGTACCCCCTTTTTAGATACAACCATTTCCAAGTAATCCACTTGTTCTTGGGCAAAGTAATATCTTGATGGCTTTAAAAAAAGATTATGGTCATATAAATGATCTAATACTTTTGCAATGATTTCCAGATGTTGAGTTTAGTTCTTGTTCTTGGTGAAAATCATGATGTCATTGATCATGATCTGGAAAGTACTTGGCAAATTGCACATGCCAAAATACATAACCAAGGGTTTGAAAGCTTCTATAGGGATGGTAAATGCCCCTTTCCATTCATTTCCTTTTTTCATTCAAATGTTGTTATAACCCCAGCATAAATCTAGGGTGATAAACATATCAGCTCCATTTAACCTATCAATTAGTGTCAATATCAAGGGTAAAGGGTAATTGTTTTTTATGGTATATTTGTTCAGATACCTGTAGTCAATTGCCATTCTTTTGCCACCATCTTTCTTGCTAATAAAGAAAATGGGTAATATCTGTGAAGATTTAGATAATCTAATGTATCCTTTTTTTATTTCTTTGTTCACAAAATCTCATACTTCCTTCATTTCTTTATTTGAAAGAGAAATAATACAATCTTTCTTTGGGATGAATTTTTCTTTTAACTCTACTGCATGATTCCAAGACTTTCTTGTTGGCATTCATTCTGATTCATGTTGCAAAAATACTGGTAAAAACTCCCACAGTTCTTTAGAAAGCTCTGTCTTTAATTGTGAACTTTCTTCTTCAGTTACTCATTAAGATACCAAATGCATTTCACAATCTCCTTGACATCTAGGGAAGTCAATTGTTCTTTTTACCCAATCAATGTCTGGGTTGTGCCCTTTAAACCAATCATAACTGATTAAAAGATCCAATATTTCTAGAGATGAAACATATGTGTTAATTCTTTCTCAATGCCATCTACCATCTTTTCCTTTCAAGGCAATATAAATAATGACATAATAAGCAATATTTCCAATATTTCCTTGAGTTCCATCTGCATTAAAGATGGTTAGCAGTTTTGGTAAAAAATTTTCATATAGTTCATGTTTTCAAACATATTTTTGATTGATGAACATTACTGATGTCCCTGAGTCCACAATGGCAAAAGTAAGGCCACAAGATTCCATCTTGAGTCTATTACATCCCCTGACTTCTTTGTTGATTTTGACACTAACTCCTAATTCATCATGTTCTTTGCAATTAAATAATTTTGCTAGATCTTTTCATTCTTCACTTTCTATAGCAAATAAATGTCCATCAATTTCTTCAGACAGAATTAAGTACCCTATCTCCAGGGCCATGCTCATTCAAGATGCTATTATAAAGAAAGAAGCTTGCTTTCATTTCATGGTACTAGGACAGAATTTCACAGAAAATAAAGACAAATTACATACTGGGAGTTTCACCTCCAGCTTAGCTGACTTCCTTAAACTTTTCCCTAACTTTCCTTATTTTTCCATTCTGTCTTAAAGATGTTCTTCTGAAAATAAGCCTGGGCTTCTTCCATACTTTCCCAAGATGCAGCTGGTATCTCTTGGAATCTGGCTGCATCTGCCATGTTGTAAACCAGTCCAAGAGCTACCAGTTCTGCCATCTGCCATCCATCTTTATCTGGTGGGGAAAAATCTAAAAACCATATAGATTGCACATATTGTGCCTGCACTCCTTATTGCCTCTGTTGCTGTCCCTAAGGCTGGGGATCCTTACTGAAGTTGTTTGATGGTCTTGGGGCTACAGGGTTGAATTCTCCTTTGCAATCCCTAGCCATGTGGCCTGGTTTACCACATTTGTAGCAGGTGTAAATTTGCATTGCTGCCTGCCAATTGATCTCCATGGGTGTACCATGCCCAGGTTGAGTGCCTGTCACTATAAATCACAGCTGGTTTGGCCAAGTAGAAGGGAAATTATAGTGGGGTTGATAGATATTGTTGAAAGAATATCAAGGAAGAGGAAATCTTGGTTGGAATTGTAGAGCTGATTATTCTATGGCCATTTACTTGAACACTTTTCCTATGGTTCTGTACTGTTCTACAAAGAGGATATAGTTCTTTTTAATGCCTTGTATACAGGCCTGTTGGTACACTTGATACTGTACCTGTTCTCTTATCAGCTTTAATGCATGGTTGTCACTAATGTCTGTGTCCCTTCTTAATACCTCAAAGTCTTGGAGGTATTTGTCTATTGATAATGTGTGCCAAAGTTCTTCTAGCTTCTTCAGTGCTTCATGTATTAGTTCATTGATATGGAAGTAGTTTCTCAACTCAGTGGTCATTCCTTGGAAGTCTGGCCATGCTGTCAAACCCGTCACCTTTCTACTTCCATCCACTGCCAAGCAATATTCTGTCTCTGCATCCCTAAACCTTTCCAGTGTGATTTGGGCAATTTCTTCTGCCCTTTCTTCTAACCTTGACAGCACTGCTGCCATTAACTCCCTATTATTACACCACCTCTGTTCATTAGCCCATATAGATAGTGAAGCATACCACTTCCTCTATTTCTTCTTCTTATTGTTCCATTTACCAGAGTCTGAGATTTTCTTCAATCCTTCTGTTCTGGTAAATTCTTCTACCAGTAACTGAATCAAATCTCCATTGTCTGAACTCATATTTGTCCCAGTTAAGATAGGAATCAAATGCTGGGAGCAGGATGGGTGCTGGTAGGAGATTGGAGTATACCTCAGCTGGGGTATGGGCTCTTGGGTGGGTTGTTGCTGTAATAGAATCAAACCTAGTTTGGTTGATTCTGGTTCATTTGACAAGCTTGCATATAAATCAAAGTTCAACAGATTGGGTTAGAATCTGAGTGTTACAAATGAATAGTTTGGATGCACGAGAGTCACATGACAAGCACATGACCATGAGACTCCTATGCCAGATTGAGCCAAACCCTAGGCTATGGTTAGTCTTATTCAGAGTATACCTTGACTAAAGGGTTAGCACAGGATTAGCAGCTGATCTCAGATGATGGTATCTTCTAATCAAATCTAGATGACATTGGATCTTGGATCTGATCTGTGGCAGAGATCCAGATGGGATCTCCTCAGCCTTCAGGCTAAGGTGCTGTTTTCATATCCATTGACCCTGCAGTCTTCTCTTCCATTCTTGTACTTCTCTTCCATTACAGACCCTTGATACACATGGCCACTAGTCATACTCTTTACCCTTACCCTATGCCCAGTTACCATATTAGTATTTATCCCAGCTAGACTTGGTGGTCTGTGCACCATCCTAGATAGTATAAATAGGCCATTTATGTAGCTTTTAGCTCCCCAGCTTTGAGCACTTGTTTGTTTAGCCATCTAGGCATCTCAATAGACAAGCTAGTGTTTGGACTTTGCTCCTCAGGCTTAGCTACCCTGAGTATTTCCCTACTCTAAGTCCTGCACTATATCTAGGGTCAGGCATTTATCATCTACCCTTTATTCTTCCATCTATACTGACATTGACATTGGTACAACCCCAAGATCACTGGATTTAGGGTTTATCCTCTCCTCATACCAAGTCTGACACCAAGGACCATAACACTAAGGGGTGCATACTACTGATTTAAGTGTGGAGGATGGTCTGAGTGAATGTAGCCTTTCTGTGGTTGCTACTTTCCTATCCCTTCCCTTCTTTTCTACAAAGTCTTTTCTAGTTTATTTATTAAAGGTGTCAAATCTTTTTTGAAACAATTGCCTTCCAAATTCATCATCCTCAAAACTTAAAACTGCTTCAAAAATAAACACTTTCAACTGCTCCTCATGTTCCCACAAGTACTCTTTCTTTATCAAAAAATGTTTTGTAATAAACACCCTTGACTAGTGGCATAGGCTTAAGCAAGTGTTATGGTTGTAATTTCTGGATAATGTACAGAAAAGCAATAAACCCTAATCAAGGGCTACAATGTCAATGTCAATTAGGTGAGAGTAAAGCAAAAGTGAATATATGAGTGAACACTGTACTAGATAATACAAGTGCTCAAGACTAGAGCTTAAGATATTCTAAGGCTATAGTATTTATACTATGCTACAAGGTGCATAGACCAGGACCCTGATGGGAATTCTCCCACAGACCCTGAGGCACCATCAAATGGAAGAGAAGTCACCATGAGAATAGCCAATGGCTAAAAAGAAGTGGTGCTTCTGAAATGGAAAAAAGTGGAAATAAAAAAAAGGCTGAAAACATGAGGCTAACCCTATGCCCTGGGTCTAGACTAGTCATGTGACCCATTACATGTCTTGATAAGATAAAAGATTAGATAACCATGTGGCAAAGATAAGATAAGGTTGCATGATAAAATTTTGAAAAAGCAAACTATAACATTTTGCTTACTATGGTCAAAGGTCAGATTTATTTATTTTATTTTGTCTGTCTCTTTGTTTATGCTTTTTTATCCATAGCTGCTATATCTCTTGAAGATCTTTGCACTCTCAATGGTTATATTTATCCATCCTTTAAGGAGGCTTGTTATATACATGGACTTTTTGTCACATCCTGTGCCAATAGGTCAACTCTGCTATGTTTCCAATGCAACTCCGGTTGCTTCTATGCTTTAAGCAGTGTGTTTCCTAGTCCCCTTTACCTCTGTCTTCTCCTACCTAATGATTGATTACAACTGAACCTATGCTAACTCTGTACCATTCTGATACAACTCCATTGTTCCTCCAACCTCACTTTCTGTTCCTGTTCCTTTGTGCCATGCTTTTCCCTATCATCACTTAGTTTCAGTTTGACATTATTCAATGTTGTCTCCTCTGACATCTCCATTTATATCCAGGATACATTGGTACCTGCTTCACTTATGAGACAACTCCTTTCATATCTCTGTTTTCTTCTTAGATAATCTGTCTCCCTGAGGTATAAGTACTGGAGTTTGGTATCTTGTACTTGAGTTTGAATATCAACCATAATATAACATTACAATCCCCCTCAGACCCCTTTTGCCTCACAACTTGACATTGTACCCTACCCTAAAGTCCCTCAACTTATTCCATGGCTTGATGTTATGCCTCTTGTTGGAAAAAAGCCCTATGGCTAATCCCAAACCTCTGATAGTTTCTGACCCCTCTGTAAATCGGAGCACTCAGTACTGGCATAAGGGCACACCACATAAGATAAAGCCAAGCCCCATCCACTCTGGAGTTATCTGGAGTACCCCCAGAGTACATCAAAATATTTATAACACTTTTACAAAATGATAGAGAGTGTTATACTAGGCCTGGGTAGGGACAAGCATAGATCTTGCTGTGGATAAAGAGGATGAAGCAAACTAAAGGTAAGCTTCAAGACAAGTGGAAGGTAACAAACAAAGTATTGTGCCTTAGAAGTATCAGCTACACTCCCAGGGGTATGCTGAGATCAGATGCTGATGATCCTCTGGATAAGTGCCAGGACACAAGCAATGGATTCCCAGTATGTAGGTACAAGGAGCAGTGGAGATGCAAGGACTGTGAGGTGATCACAAGGTAGAAGTAGCATAAGGAAAGAGAGGACAGAAAGTACACTACTTTATAGTACAGCTTAATAGAGTTGAAGTGGAGATAAAGTGAGTAATCATGCTAACAAGTGATGAGTAAGGTATCTGTGTAGAAACAGATGGAAAGAAATGGAACTATTATAAGTCAGCTAATTAGAGATAAAAGGCCCAGGCAAAGGGCATAACAAAAGAACAGTCTAGGCTGGGCTAGAACATAAGAAGAGTGGAAGCTAGGATGCAAGAAAAGGAAAAGAGGAAAAAAAAGAGAAAAAAAAAAGAGGAAAAAAAAAGAGGAAATGTAACATTACCCCCCTGCTAGGGGTGGAAGACTCATGACACCTCAAAAGACATCATATGATGGGCCGGAGGAGCCAGTGATGTTGGCCCAGCCAATCTTGTCAATAATGTCATCACAAAAGTCATTGTCAGTGTGATTTGAAGGCAGAGGGGGTAACAAAGCTGCAGGAGGGTGGTGAGAGAAACCCTGAGAGTGGTGGGAGTGGGTAGAGCAGCAGGAGGAGTGGGAGGAACCACAGAAGGATGTGTGGAAAGAGCCACAGGAGGAGAAAGAAGAGGAGAAGGAGACCAGTGGGTTAATGACATGTCACTGAGCTGGGCAGTGAGCCTAAATATGTCTGGGGTGCCAACAGAGGCAGTAGGGACATTGGTATGAGGGACAGTTGACCCAAATGTGACCCAGGAAGCAGCAGTGGAAACATGCTTCACAAAAGTGAGGGTGAGAGGGAGGAAGATGGCTGTCACCATGGAGACCAGTCCACCAGGCTTCAGCACATTTGAATGCAGCAAGCTCATCATTATCAAGAGGAGAAGAAGAGGCAGAGGGTGTGAAAGGGGTATATCCTCTGGCAGCAGCCAGCTCATGCATATATCAGTCAAGGTTGGTAAGAAATTCACCCATGTGCATCTGATAGGCAAGGATCTCAATGTTGGAGAAAAGCTCCTGATGGATAGAGGTGATAAGGGCTTGGGCGAGGGAGATATGAGTGTGGGGAATATGGGCAAGGGCTGAGGCCAAGAGCAGAAGACAAAGGAGCTGTATATAGATCTGGTAAATTAGCCAGAGTGGTAAGAACATGTTGAGGTGTGAGCCAATGGGGATGGCGAGACAGGAGTCCATAATGAATGTCATGACCCAACAAGAATAATTGGAGGATGGGGCACTCTGGTGGAGGGCATGGGCAGAGAGTAGCAGATTAATGCTGAGGATACCAGTGGACCGAGTATCAATAGTAGGAGGTGGGACAGGGATGGGTGCGATGACAGCTGGGCCAATGGAAATAGCAGGGAGTGAGGCTATGAAATCCTCAGAAGGGAGCTCTAAAGCAAGAACAGAGAGGGGAGAAGAAAAAGTGTCAGTGAGGGAAGATGGAGAAGATATGAGTGAAAGCTTATCAGGGATATCAGTAACTGGGAGTTGGGATGAAGACAGAGGTGGGGTGTCAAGGGGAGTATTGCATGAACAGAACCCTTGATTGACAGTAAAGGTCATTGTTACTTTGAATGGTGGTTGGATTTCTTAGTAAGGTAAGGAGGGAGAGGAGCAGATGAAGGGAAGTGGTGAGGGTGGAGGAGTTTATACTCATCCAAAGTGGACTTGGAATGTTTCAAGTTCCATTCCAGTTCCCAGAAGTCATCTTCTGCTGAATACTCTTTCCATTGGATCAGGAATTGGCAGTTACCTGGAGGACCTCAATGTTTTAATATCCGCTCTATTTCATATTCCTCCTCACCTTCTATAAGATCCAGAGGGGGAGCAGGGAAGTTCTTTCCATAAATGTCATTTTTGTGATAAGGTAATAACAACAATGCATGGAAAACAGGGTGGATTTTCCATGTGGCTGGAAGGCAGAGGCAATAGGTGATTGGGGAAAGGACTTCCATAATGGTAAAGGGTCCTTCCTGTTTGGGCAAGAGTTTTGGATGAACAATGGCCTATTTCAAATTGCAGGTTTTTAACCATACCTTATCTCCCTTGACGAATGGGGAGAAAGTGGAGCAGATGCATGATGCCATGGTCTGGTGGGCTAGATCATGGGCTGCAAGTGCTTTATCATGAGCAGCGAGAAGTGCCTTCATGTGGTCAGCAACAGCAGGCATCAGAGATTCGTCAATTATAGAAGAAAGGGCACAGGGTTCATATTCTATCATGAGATAAAATGAAGATTGCCCTGTGATGGAGTGAGGGCGATGATTGTGAACAAATTTGGCATGGGTGATGGAATCAGCCCATCTGGTGGGGTTGGAACCATAGTAGATGCAAATGTATGTCTCAATCTCCTGGTTGACTCATTCAGTTTCACTGTCAGATTAAGGATGGTATGCAGTGGAGAGGGATAAATTATACTTGAGGAGTTTTCCAAGTTCCTTAGCAAAGGCTGAGGCAAATTGAGGGCCTTGATCTAAAATAATCTTGTCATAAAGACCATATCAGAGGTAGACTTTATGGAAAAAGAGGGTAGCAATACCCTCAGCTGTAACAGATTTCTTAGTAGGGCAAAGAATTACCCCCTTTGTAAGCCCATGGTCAACCACAACCAGCAAGGCATCGAAGGCAGAAGACAGAGGAAGATCAGTGATAAGATCACAAGAGATTTGTTGGAAAGGACATGTGGCAGTGGAGCAAATGGGAGAGAGCACAGGGTGAGAGGAATGAGTATTTGCCTTGTTTTGTTGGCAAATGGGGCAACCAGCCACATAGTTATGGACAAAGGAGGCAAGACCAGGCCACCAGAACTCAGCAGAGACAAGCTGATGGGTTTTAAGATAGCCAGGGTAACTGGCAGAGGGATGGTCATGGCAGTGGTAAAGAATGGCATGGCAGAGATTAATGGAGGAGGGGATGAAGACATGGTTACAGTAAGTAAGCAACCCATCAATCTCCTTCCAGTCAAAGGTATGGAAGCATAGGAATTTTTCATCTGCAGAGACATCCTGTTTCTGCAGGATGGAGAGGTGAAGTGGATCACCTCGTTGATGCTCTTTAATGTGGGCAGAGAGGTTAGCATCAATGAGGTTAATAAAAAGTTCGGGTGAAAGGAGAGTGACTTCCTGGTTATCCTGGGAAGTGTCAGGGCAAAGATTAGAGCAACAGAAGAGGGCATCTGGTCCAGCAAGGAAGGTACTGGTGACATAAGAGAGTTGTAGGTCAAAGTTGGTGATATTAAGAAGCCAGCAGGCTTGTCATTGGTTGAGCTTCTAAGGTGATTTAAAATAAGTCAGGTTTTTATGATCAGTGAAAACCTGAACAGGAGTAGAGGGGCCAAGGAGGTATTGCCTCCAGGCCTTGAGGATGTGGATGACTGCAAGGAGTTCACAATCATAGATATCATAATTTTGCTCAGCAGCAGAGAACATCTGGGAGAGATATAAACAGGGGTGTCAGTCCCCATTCACATTAGTTTGGAGAAGAATGCCACTGGATGCATAGGCAGAAGCATCAGTGGCAATAGTGAATGGGTGGGTAAGATCTGGCATTTGTAAGACCAGCTGGGAAAGAAAGATAGCCTTGAGAGAATCAAAGGCTTTCTGAGTGGTGGGGAACCAAGACCAAGCCATAGATTTCTTGGTGAGGTTGAGGAGAGGGCAAGTGATAGTGGAGTAGTTGGGGATAAATCACCTGTAGAAGTTAGCAAAGCCAAGGAAAGAATGAATGTCCTTGACTTTTGAAGAAGTGGGCCACTGGAAAATGCCAGTGAGTTTAATGGGGTCCATGGCAAGCTCACCAGGATAAACAATTATTCCAAAATATTCAACTTGGGGAACAGCAAAGGTACATTTCTTCAGTTTGAGGTGGAGATCAAGTTTCATCATCCATTGGAGGACATGGAAGGTGTGTTTCTGATGGGTGTCAGCATCAGGGAAAGAGATAAGGAGGTCATCCATATAAATGACAAGCCATCCCTCGGCGATTATATCACAGAACAAGTCATTCATAAATTGTTGGAAAGTAGCAGGTGAGTTGTTCAAACCAAAAAACATCACCATGGGTTCAAAAAGCCCCTTATGGGTAATGAAGGCAGCTTTCCATTGGTGTCCATCTCATATATGGACATTGTTATAGTCCCAGCAGACATCAAACTTAGTGAAAAGCCGAGCATTGCAAAGCTTGTCAATGAGGTCAGAGATAAGGGGGAGAGGATAGGCATTGCGAATGGTGTGCTTGTTAAAATACCTATAATCTTGACAGGGGTGGAGTTTGCCATCCTTTTTCTTGACAAAGAAGAAGGATGATGCTTGGGGGGATTTGGAAGAATGAATTTTCCCAGCTTGAAGGTTCTCGTCAAGGAAAGCTTCTGTGGCCTGTCACTCAGGGGAGGATAAGGGGTTAACCTTACCAATCTTTGGGACAAATATATCCTTCAGATTGATCTCATGATTATATGGGCAAGAGGGTGAAAGGTGATCAAGGGTCTTCGGAGTGTTGGAGAATACCAATGTGAACTGAGAATATTTGAAGGGAAGAGTTGTCTTAGATTTGGCCTTTTTGGCCTCAATAGTGAGCTCGGTGGATGTGGTAAGCCAGGCAACAGTGATTTCCGGGAGATAGAAGGAGCAGCAATCTAAGATTCTGCTAGAGTGGTGATCATAGAGCAATTTGTTAATAGATTGCTCAGGGGTAACATGGTCCAGATATCAGACTAAAAGTTTATCATGGGGGATGATGATATCTTCAAGGAGTCCATCAAATTGAGGTTTGTGGACTGAGTTGATGCGATAGGTAGCATCATTGAAGGGGGGATCTGGAATGGTAAGCATGTTTGCCATCCAGTCAATGGTGGGGTTTATGGCCTGAAGCCACAGGTGTCCAAGAATGATGTTCTCCTTTCTGCATGCGATAATGTAACAAGAAACTGGGAGAACAGTCTGCTCAAAGTGCAGGAGGAGGTCACAAGTTTGGGTAATCTTGCCTTTCTTGTTTTCAGAGTGGTCAATGTTCTGAATAACAATTGGTTCATCAAGCTTCTTAGTGAGAAACTGGTTCTTTTTGATGAAGCCCCAGTCAATGCAGTTGATTTGTGCTCCACTGTCAACAAGAGCATGGGTCACTATGACTTTCTTGGCACAAGTAGAGGGGGAGACTTGAATCGCAATCTTCATAGATTTCTTGGAAGTGGATACAAGTACAGATGCACAAGAGAAGGAGGGAGTACCTTGCATAGGGGAGGTACTCCATTTTAAAAATCCTGTCTTTCCTTCTTCTTCTTTTGCTTTTTCTTCACAACTACTCTTGCCACCCCATCATCTGATTCGTCATCACTAACCTCCTCAATCTTTGTCATTGGTTCTTTGGCAGAAACCTTCTTGATGTGAGAAGCTTCCTTGGTGGTGATGGGGGAGGAAGAAGAAGTGGGGAAGTTCAGGCAAGCCATGTTTATGTGTCTGGGTTTCCAACATCCGAAACAAAGTTTATTCTTGATGCAGAAGGCTCTACCTGCTTCAGTCAGGTGTCCCTTCTTTATGGCATCAATGTTCATGCATTCAGATCTTTCTCTGGTTTGGATGAGGTAGAGGGGGGTGTGGGAGTCCAGGTGAATGTGCAAGGGTTCTTTTGCCATTGTTCTATGAAGCAGGTGCATTCCATAGTTCCTTGAAAGTGAGTGGCCTTAGTATACCACTCAGTAATAGTAGAGGGAATTGTATCCAAGTTGTGGATGCAATGTGAGAGGTAGAACACTAGTCCTGTTTTGAAATATCCAATGAGGACATTGTCATCAGTGATTTTAGTGGTGACAACATGGTTCTGGAACTCAGCAGTATATTTGGCAAGGAAAGGCATCCATTCGCCTTTCTTTCCCTGCTTCATCTGGGTATTTGCCAACCAATGAATGGCAGCATTAACTGTGTCCTGTTGTTGGAAGACCTTTAGGAATGTGGAGGTGAAATGGGAAAACTTTCCCATGGTAATGGTTATTCTGGAGATGCATTTTTTCTGGTACGTTGCAGCCCACAACAGTGCTGGTTCTTTTGTCATAAATGAAAGGGCAAATGCAATCTTCTTCTCATTGGAGTTGTAGACCACACTGTTAACAAAGAGATAGAACTGGACAGTGTCCAGCCAGTTCTTGGCCTTGGATCAGTCGCCATTGAAGTGCTTGGGGGCACTGAGATGAAGTTCCATAGACTTGGTGGTGGAGGTGAAGGAGCCAGACATAGCAGTGAATGGAGAGGGGTAAGATTGAGGAAGGGTAAATGCAGGTTGGTGTCAGACAGGAGTGGGGGATGGTGGTGTCTGGGCTCAGGGAATCTGCAAGAAAGAAGAGAGTTTGTGAGCAAGGTCACGGTCTTCTTGTACTTTTTCTTGAGAGGAGATGAGGATGTTCACAAGTGCATCTTCTGGTGTGGAAGGGTGATTTGGAGGAGAGGGGTTTTCAGATTCTGAAGTGGATTCAAGAGGGTCTGAGGTAAAGGCACAAGGCTCACCCCAGAGAGAGTCAAACAGTGAAGGTTGTTTAGATGAAATGGTGGGAGTGAACTAGAGCGATGCTAGCTGCAAGTAGAATATGCTACTTCTTTTGTTATGCTAGGCCTGGGTAGGGACAAGCATAGACCTTGCTGTGGATAAAGAGGATGAAGCAAACTAAAGGTAAGCTTCAAGACAAGTGGAAGGTAACAAACAAAGTATTGTGCCTTAGAAGTATCAGCTACACTCCCAGGGGTATGCTGAGATCAGATGCT
>JBBPKN010000103.1:0-16935 GCA_038089275.1 Pulveroboletus cf. rosaemariae | reverse complement strand
TAAGGAAAGAGAGGACAGAAAGTACACTACTTTATAGTACAGCTTAATAGAGTTGAAGTGGAGATAAAGTGAGTAATCATGCTAACAAGTGATGAGTAAGGTATCTGTGTAGAAACAGATGGAAAGAGATGGAACTATTATGAGTCAGCTGATTAGAGATAGAAGGCCCGGGCAAAGGGTATAACAAAAGAACAGTCTAGGCTGGGCTAGAACATGAGAAGAGCAGAAGCTAGGATGTGAGAAAAGGAAAAGAGGAAAGAAAAGAGGAAAGAAAAGAGAAAACATAACAGAGAGTGGCTTCTATGTCTTCAGAAGGCTGCTGTTTTCAGGACTGGCTCTCAACTTTGTTGTTTATTCATCCTTATTCTGGTCCACTGTGCTTCTCTGGATTCCCATAGACTTTGGGATGCCTTCAAGAATAATCTCTGTGATGATCTTCACCACTATTTTACCCATATTCTTTATATTCCTAAATCAATACAATATCAGATCTATGACTATGGGCTTTACTTGATAGCCAAGAATCTCAGAAGATATGGCAGACACTTGCAGGATTATTATGACATGCCTTTACCATAGGAGTAATGGGATCATTATCAGCAAAACCAGGGAAATTAACTTATTTATGAGCAAAGGGCATATAATCTTCAGAATCTTCAAGCCTTTGTTGATGCTGACCTTTCTATTTTAAACCCTCAACAGAGTACTCTCTACCATGCAGTTATAAACAGTGTCCATCATGCTCAAGGCTCCATGTTCTTTCTATAGAATAGTGGTGGATATGGCAAGATTTATGTGGCCAAGCTTATTGCTTCTGCTATTAGAGCAAGAGGTCTTATTGCTCTCTGTGTTGCTTCTACTGGAATTGCCTTACTTCTCCTTTCTGGTGGTTGCACTGCCCATTTTCACTTCAAGATCCCCATTTCTTGCCATAAACAAAGTACCTGCAACATTAGAAAGAATGATCTCAATCATGAGCTTCTTTAGCAAATCTCTCTTATTATCTGGGATAAATCTGTTTCTCAGTACCATCATATTGTTGAAGCTGTGGATCATACTCTAAGGGATTTGCTCTCTAAAAACAAGCCATTTGGAGATATTACCATTCTCTTTAGTGGTGATTTCAGACAGACCTTGCCTGTTATTTAGCATGGATCAAGGGAACAGATTATGCCAGCCACTCTTACTATTATGCTAGGCCTGGATAGGGACAGGCATAGACCTTGCTGTGAAAAGGGGAGAAGTGAACCAATGGGTAAGCTTCAAAACAAGTGGAGAGCAACAAACAAAGTGTCATGCTCAAGTAGTATCAGCTATACTCCCAGGGGTATGCTGAGATCTGATGCTGATGATCCTCAGATTAAGTGTCTGGACACAAGAGTGAATTCTAAGTATGTAGGTACAAGGACAAGGGGAAGTGAGGACTTGTGAGGTAATTACAAGGTAGAAGTAGTGTAAGGAGAGAGAAGACTGGAAGTACACTACTTTATAGTACAACTAGTAAGGTTCAAGTGAAGCTGAACTAAGTAATCATGCTGATGAATGGTGAATAAGATATTCATATGGAAATGGATGGAAAGTAATGGAACAAATATGCATCAACTGATTAAGAGATAGAAGGCCTGGGCAAAGGGCATAACAAGAAAGTGGTCTAGACTGGGCTAGAGTATGAGAAGAGTGGAATCTAAGGTGAAAGGGGCACTCAAAGTGCTTAGCAAATAAATAAGTGGTTCAAAGAGTGGAAGCTAAGATAAAAGAAGAGAAAAAAGAAAATAGTAAAAGAAAAACATAACATTACCCCCCTGCTAGGGGTGGAAGACTTGTGACACCTCAAAAGGTGCTGTAGGATGGCCCTGGGGAGCCAGTGATATTGGCCCAGCCAACCTCATCAATAATGTCATTGTAAAAGTCATTATCAGAATGATATGAAGGTGAAGGGAGTGACAGAGCCACAGGAGGGTGGTGATATGATCCCTGAGAGCTACAGGAGCTGCAGCAGTAATGAGAGGAGCAGGAGGAATGAGAAAAACCATGGGAGGATGTGCAGAAGGATCTGCAAGAGGAGAAAGACATAAAGGAGGAGACAAGTGGGTCAATGACATGGCATTGAGCTGGGCAGTGAGCTTGTGTATGTCCAGGTTTCCAGCAGAGGCAGTAGAGACACTGGTAGGAGGGGCAATTGACATGGATGTGGCCCAAGCATTGACAGTGGAAACAGACCTCACAAAAGTGAGAATAGAAAGGAGAAAGATGGCTATTGCCATGAATACCAGTCCACCATGCTTCAGCACATTCTAATACAGCAAGTTTGTCATCATCAAGAGGAGAGGAGGACACAATGGGAGTGGTAGGGGTATATCCCTGAGCAGCAGCTAGCTTGCACATGTATTGGTCAGGGTCAGTAAGAAATTTGCTCATTTCAAGCTGATAGGCAAGGGCTTCTACATTGGACAGAAGTTCTCAGTGAATGGAGAAAATAAGGGCTTATGCAAGAGAGACCCAAGCATGCAGAATACAAGCAAGAGCAAAGACAAGAAGAGAGAGATGAAGAAGCTGCATATAGATCTGGTAGAGGAGCCACAGGGGTGAGAACATGTCTAGGTGTAATCTGATAGGGATAGCAAGGTGGAAGTTCATGACATAAGTCATGACTTGGTTGGCATAGTTAGATAAGGGGGCACCATGACAAAGGGCATGGGCAGAGAGCAGGAGGTCAATGCTGAGAATACCAGTGAATGTTGTATCAATGGCAGGGGGAGGTACTGGAATTGATGTGACAACAGTGGGGCCAATGGAGATAGCAGGGGGTGAAGCTACAAAGTCCTCAGAAGGATGGTTTGAGATAAGAGTGGAACATGGAGAGAAAAAACTAGTATTAGTAGTAGTAGAGGGGGAGGAGATGAGCAAAGGCTTAGTGAAAACTTCCTCAGAGGGAAGTTGTGACTGGGGAACAGGAGGAGTATTGAGAAGGGTGTTGCATGAGTGGAATCCCTGGTTAACAGTGAAGGCCATGTTGGTTATTTGTGGGAGTGGGGTTGAGATTTCTTAGTAGTAGAAGAAGAAGAAGGGATAAGGGGAAAGTAATGGGGATGGAGAAGTTTATACTTATTCAGAGTGGACTGAGAACATTTCAGATTTCACTCAGATTCCCATGAGTTATCTTCTACTAAGTACCCTTTCCATTGGATCAGGAATTGGCAGTTATTCAGGGGGCCTTGATGTTTTAATATCTGCTCTATCTCATATTCCTCTTCACTTTCTATAAGGTCCGGAGGTGAAGTGGGAAAATTCTTTCCATGTATGTCATTTTTGTGATAGGGCAATGGCAGTGATGCATGGAATACAGGGTGGATCTTTCATGTGGATGGAAGGCAGAGGCAATAAGTGATAGGGAAGAGGACTTCTGTGATGGTGAAGGGTTCTTCTCTTTTGGGGGAGAGTTTTAGGTAAACACAGCCCATTTCAGGTTATGAGCTTCTAGCCACACTTTATCTCCTTTGATAAATGGGGAAAAGGTGGAGCAAATATAGGATGCCATGGTCTGACAAGTAAGGTCATATGTGGCAAGAGCTTTGTCTTGAGCAGTGAGAAGTGCCTTAGTGTGATTAGCAACAGCAGGCATTAGTGATTCATCAATGATAGAAGGAAGGGCACAGGGTTCATATCCCATTATGAGATAGAATGGGGATTATCCAGTGATGAAGTGGGGGCAGTGATTGTGGACAAACTTAGCATGGGTAATAGAATCTGCCCAGCTGGTGGGATTGAAGCCACAGTAGATGCAGATGTATGTCTCTATCTCCTGGTTAACTTGTTCAGTTTCACCATCAGATTAAGAATAATAAGTGGTGGAGAGGAAAAAATTGTACTCTAGGAGTTTTCCAAGTTCTTTGGCAAAAGTGGAGGCAAACTGGGGGCCTTGGTCAAAGATAATTTTGTCATAAAGATCAAATTGAGGATAAATAGTGTGAAAAAAGAGAGTGGCAATACCCTTAGCAGTGATGGATTTCTTAGTGGGGCAAAAAATTACCCCCTTTATAAGCCCATGGTCAATCATGACCAGTAAGGTGTTGAAATCTGAAGACAGAGAAAGATCCATAATGAGGTCACATGAGATTTGTTGGAAGGGGCAGGTGGTGGTGGTGCAGATAGGAGAAAAAGCAGAGGTGGAGAGGTGGGTATTTACCTTGTTTTATTAGCAAATGGAGCAACCAGCAACATAGTTGTGGATGAAAGTGGCAAGGCTGGGCCACCAGAACTCAGTGGAGATAAGTTGATGGGTTTTGAGATAACTGAGGTGGCTGGTAAAGGGGTGGTCATGACATCATTGAAGGATTTTATGACAAAGGTCAATAGAGGAGGGGATAAAAATGTGGTTGTTATAAGTAAGCAAGCCATCAATTTCCTTCCAATCAGAGGTGTGAGAGCAGAGGAATTTCTTGTCTGCAGAGGCATCCATTTTCTGGAGGATGGAGAGGCAGAGGGGATTGCCTTGTTGATGCATCTTAATGTGTGATGAAAGATTAGCATTGACAAGGTTAACAAAGAGTTCAGGGGGAAGAAGAGTAACTTCCTGATTATTCTGGGAAGTGTCAGGGCAGAGATCAGAGCAGTGGGAGAATGCATCAGGCCCAGCAAGAAAGGTGCCAGAAATGTGCAATAGTTGCAGGTTGAAGTTGGTGATGTCCAGAAGCCAGTGAGCTTGGCAGCAGTTGAGCTTCTGTGGGGATTTAAAGTTGGTCAGGTTTTTGTGATCAGTAAAAACCTGGACAGGAGTAGAAGAGCCAAGAAGATATTGTCTCCAGGCTTTGAAAGTGCAGATGACTGCAAGGAGTTCATGATTATAGATATTGTAATTCCACTCAGTGGTGGAGAAGGTCTGGAAGAGGTAGTGTCACATCCTGTGCCAATGATTCAACTCCACTATGTCTTTAGTGCAACTCCAGTTGCTTTCATGCTTTAAGCTGTGTATTTCCTAGTTCTCTTTACCTCTGTCTTTTTCTACCTAATGATTGATTACAACTTTACCTATGCTAACTCTGTATTATTCTGATATAACTCTGTAGTTCCTCTGACCTCACTTCCTGTTCCTGTTTCTTTGTGCCATGCTTCTCCCTGTCATCATTTAGTTTCAGTTTGACATTATTCAACATTGTCTCCTCTGACATCTCCATTTGTATCCAGGATGCAATGGCACCTGCTTCACTTATAAGATAACTCCTTTTACATCTTCATTCCCTCCTTAGATAATCTGCCTCCCTGAAGTATAAGTATGGAAACTCAGGATCTTGTACTTTAGTTTGAATATCAACCATAACATAACATTATGATCTCCTCAGACCTCTCCTGCCTCACAACTTGATGTCATACCTCTTGTTGGAAAAAGCTCTATGGCCTATTCTGGACCTCTGATAGTTTCTGACCCCTCTGTAAATTGGGGCATCCAGTACTAGCATAAGGGTGCACCACATAAGGTAAAGTCAAGCCCCATCCACTTTGGAATTATCTGGAGTATCCCTGGAGTACATTGCAACTTTATAACAGTATATTCAAATTCCTGCTTGTGCTGGTACTACTATCATGTCTATCTGTGTAACCAGAGCTTGCTCTCATGCTGTCCTAGATTAGTTCAAGAGTTTCTCTGCCTGCCATGCCCCAGGCTCAGCCTCACAGGCTCCTGCTCCCTTCCACTCATCCATACCCAGTGCTCCAGTTGATGAAGCCCCTGATGGTTCCAAGGTTCCTCAACCTCCCCACACCCCTGACAATCATGGTGCCCAGCCAGGAGTACCAGATAAACCCAGAGATGATCCCTCTGATGGGTATTCTGATATTCCAGAGGATAACCCTGAATCTTTTCCAGATCCAGAACCTATTCCCATTCACCATAATACTATCACTGATCTCGCTAGTGCCATTCATGGATTAGCTTGCTCTTCCCATCATACCCCTAAAACATTGCAGCATACTAAAATACATGAACCAGATCAGTTTGATGGAACTGACCCCTGGAAGCTCCGCATTTTTCTGGTGCAATGCAAATTAAACTTCCAGGATTGTCCCAAAGCCTTTGCCAATAACTGAGCCAAGGTCACTTATGCTCAGTCCTACCTTAAGGGCATGGCATTGGAATGATTTGAGCCTGACCTTCTTTTTACTAAAGACCCTGACTTCTGCCCCTTGTGGATGGACAATTATAAGGAGTTCATTTAGGAACTCCGGACCAACTTTGGATCCTATGACCCAGTTGGAGATGCAGAGCACCAGTTAGACCAGTTGATGATGAAGGATGGTCAACGAATCAACAAATATGTAGTTGAGTTTAACAGAATTGCATCTCAAGTCTGGGATTATGAAGAAGGTGTCCTCCACCACTATTTCTATAATGGTCTTCCAGACCACATCAAAGATAATATTTCCTGCATTGGCAAGCTGCCAACACTTATTGAGCTGCACCAGCTGGCTCAGACCATTGATGCTTGTTACTGGGAGCACAAATCTGAAATCAGCCAACAAGAGAAGTTGTCTCATCTGTCCAAGTTCTCTGATAAACCCACCATATCCTCTGCTTCGATCTCTGGCCCTAATAAATCAAGAAACAAGTCAGCTACTTCCTCCAGCTCCTCCAAGTCATTCATTCCCCAGAAACAGGATTTATCATCCAAGCTTGGTAAGGACAGTAAGTTCACTACTGAAGAATGCAAGCATTGACTGGAGAATCACCTCTGTTTGTTCTGTGATATTGTGGGACATATAGCAAAGGACTGCCCCAAATCTTTCTCCAAGGTGGCCAAAGCTCATGCTGCCAAAACCTTCACTTCAGAAACCAAATCAGAGGCCTCTGTCTCAGAGGTGAAAAAATAGTCTGCAGCCTCTGTGACTCCACACAGGCTGGAGGTTGCATTGATTCTTCCCATGCTTTACTGGAGGTTAGATTTAACATGTCTGTTTTTTTAGATAATGCTTTACTTATGCCTCTCATCACCCTTGTTTCACAAGAAATTCCTCTGTTTTCCACCCTGATTGACTCTGGTTCTTCAGATTGCTTTATAAACACCAAGCTAGTTAGTACTTACAATCTTTTGACTTATTCCATTCCTCCATTGCAGCTCTGACTTTTTAATGGCTCTTCCAATTCTATGATTATGAATGCCATTGATCTTTTTGTTTGTTTTGAAACCAGTGATATCACTCTGATGACTTTCTATGTCACTCCATTGGATGGATCTAGTTTTCTTGTTCTATAACACAACTGGCTTGTCCACTACAATCTGTTTATTGACTGGATATCAAGTCATATCTCATTCTGATCATCTGAACCAAACATGCCAACACTCCCAAGCTCATCTCCGCAGCCTCTGGTTTCTCCAACCCAAGTTGACTCTGAATCTAATTCACCATGTTCCCCTGACCCCAAACCTCTGTCAATTGAGCTACTCAGCTTATCAGCATTCACACATGCCTGTAGCCTTGATGGCTCAGTCCCTTTCTACCTATAGCCCTGACCCCCAGAGAGTCATCTCTGTTCCACTTCCATTGCCCCTTCTTCAGCCAACCTTTCAGGCATTCCTTAGGAATACCATGACTTTGCTAATGTGTTTAGCAAAAGCAAGGCATCTACTCTTGCCTCTTACCACAAGTTTGACCTAAAGATTAATCTGAAAGAAGGCACCTCACCACCTGTCAGTGCCACCTATCCCCTGTCACTCTCTGAGCCTAAAGCACTCAGGACTTTTCTAGACAAACATCTTGCTACCAGTTTCATCTGACCCTCTACCTCTGCTCATGCTGCCCCTGTCCTCTTTGTCCAGAAAAAGGACAGATCCCTCCAGTTGTGTGTAGATTTCCAAGGACTCAACAAGATCACAAAGAAAGACCACTACCCCCTTTCATGCATCTTTGATCTCCTTGACACTCTGAGCCACACAACCATCTATACCAAACTCAACCTTAGGCATGCTTACCATTTAGTTCACATTGCTAAGGGCAACAAGTGGAAAACCTCCTTCCATATGCACTATGGCTCCTATAAGTGGCTTGTCATGCCATTTGGACTCACCAATGCCCCTGCAGCTTTCCAGCAGTTTGTCAATTCTATCTTTACTGATCTTCTTGATGTTTCAGTGATCATTTATTTGAATGATATTCTAATTTTCTCCACTGACCAGACATCTTATACCAAGCATGTCTGAGAAGTCCTCCACCACCTCCAGGAGCATGGCCTCTTTGCCAAACCCAAGAAATGCGAATTCTATATCAATTTCACTGAGTATCTTGGGTACCTGCTCTCTTCTTCAGGGCTCACTATGTCCCCTGAAAAGGTCCAATCCATCCTGGATTGGCCTAAGCCTCGCAAGATTTGGGATATCCAGTTCTTCCTTGGTTTCACTAACTTCTATCACTGCTTTATCTGAAGCTACTCCAACATTGTCATTTTCCTGACTTGCCTTACCCACAAGTCTGCTCATTGGAATTTTGATGCTTTTTGTCATGCTGCTTTCCAGTGCCTCAAGGATTCTTTCACTTCTGCTCCTATTCTAATCCATTGGGTCCCTGATGCTTCTCTCATTATTGAGACTGACATCTCAGACTATGCAATTACCAGAATCCTCTTACTCTGGTTCTCAGACAATAAGGTCTGCCCTGTCACTTTCTATTCTTGTATACTCACTGCATCAGAACTCAACTATGATATCCATGATAAGGAGCTCCTTGCTATTTTCACTGTGTTCAAAACCTGGCATTATTACCTCAAAGATTCTGGTTCTCCAGTGGATGTCATTACTGATCACAAGAACCTGGAATATTTCACTATGTCTAAGCTTCTGATCCACCAGCAAGCCTGGTGGTTGGAATTTCTCTCTCAGTTTAATCTAATCATCTGTTTTTGCCCTGGTTATTTAGGTGCTAAACCTGATGCTTTAACTAGATAATGGGACATCTATCCCCAAGAGGGGAATAGTGACTATGTCCTTGTCAATCCGCATAACTTCTGGCCTGTGTTCATGCAGGAGCAACTTACTGCATCCCTCTGAGCTTCCTCTCTAGCATCTCTGGTATTCCAGTCCACATCCCTCTTTGACACCAAAACCCTCCATCATGACATTATCTTGGCACTCCCTTCTAACTCCACTGCCTCTACCCACTTTTCCAGTACCCTCTTGTCTGACTCTTGTTGATCTAGAGACCCAGGAGATTTCTTGCATCTGGACAATCACATCTATGTCCCCAATGCTTTCAACCTCCACCTTCAGGTCCTCTGCTACAAGCACAACCACCCCTTATCTGGACACTTTGATCAGAATTGGACACTGGATCTCATTCACCAAGAGTATACCTGGCCTGGAATTCAAGCATTCATCAAGGAATACATTTCTTCATGTACAGCTTGCACTTATGCCAAGGTACCCTGTCACAAACCCTATGGTTTCCTCAAGCAGCTCCCTATTCCAGAAAAGTCATGGAATTCCATCTCTATGGATTTCATTGAACAGCTCCTGGCTTTCTCTGGTCACTCCACCATCCACATTGTTGTAGATCATCTATTGAAGCAGTGTATCTTCATCCCTACAGACAACAAGGTGACCTCCCCAGAGCTTGCTAAACTCTTTTTACTCCATGTGTTCTCCAAATACAGAGTTCCCTCCCACATTACCTCTGATCAAGGTTCTGAGTTTGTTTCCCATTTCTTTCATTTCCTGGGTCAATCCCTCAATATCTATCTCCACTTCACCTCTGGGTATCATCTGGAGGGTAACAGTCAAACTGAGCAAATGAACCAAACTCTGGAGCAGTATCTACATGTTTATTGCAACTATCAGCAGGACAACTGGTCCAAACTCCTGCCCCTTATGGAGTTTACTTATAACAATGCCCCTAATGCTACCACAGGTGTTTCCCCTTTTTTTGCTAACAAGGGCTACCATCTGAACATCTCTGTGCATCCAGAACACAATCTTACCTCTATCCAAGCTCAAGAATATGTCATTGACCTCAACTCTCTCCACACCTTCCTTCATGAAGAAATAGCTGCTGCCCAAGTCAGATACCAAGGATCCACAGATGCCTGATGATCTCCAGCACTGGACTTTTAAGTAGGTGATTAGGTATTCATCAAGGCTAAGTACTTCAGGACTACATGGCCATCTAAGAAACTCACTGAAAAGAACTTAGGTCCTTATTCCATTATTACTCAGGCAAGCTCACTATTCTTCACACTCCATCTTCTGGAGAACATGAAGTCCATTCATCCAGTCTTTTGTTACACTAGGCCCAGGTAGGGACAAGCATAGACCTTGCTGTGGGTGAAGTGGATAAAGCAAACCAAAGGTAAGCTTCAAGACAAGTGGAAGGCAACAAATGAAGTGTTGTGCCTTAGTAGTACCAGCTATACTCCCAGGGGTGTGCCAAGATCAGATGCAGATGATCCTCTGGTTAAGTGCCAGGACACAAACAGTGGATTCCGAGTATGTAGGTACAAGAAGTAATGGAGATGTGAGGACTGTAAGGTGATTACAAGGTAGAAGTAGCATGAGAAAGAAAGAACAGGAAGTACACTACTTTATAGTACAGTTAATAGAGTTGAAGTGGAGACAGAATAAGTAATCATGCTGACAAATGATGAGTAAGATATCTGTGTGGAAATAGATGGAATGAGATGGAATGATTATAAGTCAGCTAATTAAGAGATAGAAGGCCCAGGCAAAGGGCATAACAAGAGAGCAGTCTAGACAAGGCTAGAGTGTGAGAAGAGTGGAATCTATAATGGAAAGTGAACAAGAGAGCACCCTAGGTGTGAAAAGAGTGGAAGCTACGATAAAAGAGAAAGAAAAGAGGAAACATAACATTACCCCCCTGCTAGGGGTGGAAGACTTGTGACACCTCAAAAGGCATCATAAGAGGGCCTGGGGGAGCCAGTGATGTTGGCCCAGCCAACCTTGTTGATGATGTCATCACAGAAGTCATTGTCAGTGTGATATGAAGGTGGAGGGGGTGACAGAGCTGTGGGATGGTGGTGATAGAAGCCCTGAGAGTGGCAAGACCCATGGAAGTGGTGAGAGGAGTGGGAGGAGCCACAGGAGAAGATGCGAGAGGAGTTGTGAAAGGAAGAGGAGAAGGAGGAGAAGGAGATGAGTGGGTTAGTGATATGGTGCTGAGCTGGGCAATGAGCTTAAGTATGTCTGGGGTGCCAGCAGAGGCAGTAGAGACATTGGTATGAGGGGCAGTTGACATGAATATGGCCCAGGCAGCAACAGTGAAAACATGCCTCATAAAAGCAAGGGTGGAAAGGAGAAAGGTGGCCATTGCCATGAAGACTGGTCCACCAAGCTTTGGCATGTTCAAGAGCCACAAGCTCATTATTGTCAAGGGAAGAGAAGGATGCAGAGGGGGTGGTAGAGGTGTAACCCCTGGCAGTGGCCAGCTCACACATATATTGATTAAGATCAGTGAGGAATTTGCCCATGCTCATCTGATAGGTGAGGATTTCTATGCTGGAAAGGAGTTCGCAGTGAATGGAGGTGATGAGAGCCTGTGCAAGAGAAACACAGGCATAAGAAATGTGGGCAAGGATGGAAGCCAGGAGGGGAAGACAAAGGAGCTGCATGTATATTTGGTAGATGAGCCAAAGTGGCAAGAACATATTGAGGTAAGAGCCAATAGGGACTGCAAGGCAAGAGTCCATAATATAAGTCATGACCTGGTGGGAGTAGTCAGGAAAAGGGGTACCCTGATGAAGGGCATGTGTAAAGAGCAGGAGGTTGACACTAAGGATACCAGCAGACTGAGTATTGATAGCAGGAGGTGGAATGGGGATGGGTGCAATGATGGCAGGGCTGATGGTGATAGTAGGGAAAGAGGCTACAAAGTCCTCTGCAGGAAATTCAGAAGTGAGTGCAGAAAGGGGAGAAGAAAATATATCAGTAATGGAAGAAGGGGAAGATATAAGCAAAGGCTCATTGGGAACTTCAGCAGTGGCAGGGAGTTGGGACATGGACTGAGGCAGAGTGTTGAGGGGGGTGTTGCAAGAGCAGAACCCTTGATCAACAGTGAAAGTCATTGCTACTTTGAATGGCAGTTGAGTTTCTTGGTGGGGTAAGGAGGAAGAAGAGTGGATGGGGAAAAGTGGTGAGGATGGAGGAGTTGATACTCATTTAGAGTGGACTTGGAACATTTCAGGTTCTGTTCTGGTTCCCAGGAATTATCTTCTGCCAAGTACCCTTTCCAGTGAATCAGGAACTGACAGTTATCTGGGGGACCTTGATGTTTTAATATCTGCTCTAATTCATATTCCTCCTCACCTTCTATAAGGTCTGGAGGGGAAGTGGGGAAATTCTTTCTGTGAATGTCATTTTCATGATAGGGTGATAATAGTGATGCATGGAAAACTGGATGGATCTTCCATGTGGATGGAAGATAAAGGCAATAAGTGATCAGAGAAAGGACTTTCATAATGGTAAAGGGTCCTTCCTGTTTGGGGGAGAGTTTCAGGTGAACAATAGTCCATTTCAAATTGCAGGCTTCTAACCACACTTTATCTCCTTTGGTGAATGGAGAGAAGGTAAAATGGATATGGGAAGCCATGGTTTGGCAGGGTAGATCATGGGCTGCAAGTGCTTCATCATGAGCAGCAAGGAGTGCCTTAGTGTGGTCAGCAATGGCAGGGATTAGTAACTTATCAATAATAGAGGAAAGGGCATGGGGTTCATATCCCATTATGAGATAGAACAGGAATTGCCCTGTAATGGAGTGAGGATGGCAATTGTGGACAAATTTGGCATAGGTAATGGAGTTGGCCCATCTGGTAGGGTTAGAACTGCAGTAGATGCAGATATACATTTCAATCTCCTGGTTAACTTATTCAGTTTTACCATCAGATTGGGGGTAATATGCAGTGGAAAGGGAGAGATTGTACTCAAGGAGTTTTCCAAGCTCCTTGGCAAAAGTGGAGGCGAATTGAGGGCCTTGATCAGAAATGATTTTGTTGTAGAGACCATATTGGAGATATACTTTGTGGAAAAAGAGGGTAGCAATGTCCTCTGCAGTGATAGATTTCTTGGTGGGGCAAAGAATTACTCCCTTTGTAAGCCTGTGGTCAACCATGACCAGCAAGGCATTGAAGTCAGAGGATGGAGGGAGGTCAGTGATTAGATTGCAAGAGATCTGTTGGAAAGGGTGAGTGACAGTGGAGTAAATGGGAGACAAAGCAGGGTAAGAAGGGTGAGTATTTGCCTTATTCTGTTGGCAAACAGGGTAACTGGCGATGTAGTTGCAGACAAAGGAAGCAAGACCAGGCCACCAAAACTTGGCAGAGATGAGTTGTTGGGTTTTGAGATAACTGGGATGGCCAGTAAAGGGGTGGTCATGATATCATTGAAGAATGGCATGACAGAGAGTAAGGGAGGAAGGGATAAAGACACAGTTGCAGTAGATAAGTAAACTGTCAACTTCCTTCCAATTAGAGGTGTGGAAATGTAGAAATTTCTCCTCTGCAGAAGTATCCTGTTTTTGCAGGATGAAGAAACAGAGGGGGTCACCCTATTGATGCTTCTTGATATGGGCAGAAAGGTTAGCATTGATAAGATTGACAAAGAGTTCAGGGGGTAGAAGAGTGACTTCCTGATTATCCTGAGAAGTATCAGGACAAAGATCAGGGCAGTGAGAGAGGATGTCAGGTCCAGCAAGAGAGGTACCAGCAACATGGGAAAGTTGCAGGTTAAAGTTGGCAATGTCAAGAAGCCAACAGGCTTGGCATTGGTTAAGCTTCTGGGGGGATTTGAAATAGGTCAGGTTTTTGTGATCAGTGAAAACCTGGACAGAAGTAGAAGAGCCAAAAAGATATTGCCTCCAGGCTTTCAGAGCACAAATGACCACAAGGAGTTTGTGGTCATAGATATCATAATTCCACTCAGCAGCAGAAAATATCTGGGAGAGATAGGAACAGGGGTACCAATCCCTGTTCTTATCAGTTTGAAGAAGGATGCTGCCAGATACATAAGCAGAAGCATCAGTGGCAATGGTGAAGGGACAGGCAAGATCCAGCATTTGCAATACCAGCTGAAAGAGGAAGATAGCCTTGAGGAAATCAAAGGCTTTCTGGGCAGTGGAGGACCAAGACCATGCCATAGATCTCTTGGTAAGATCTAGAAGGGGACAGGTGATAGTGGAGTAGTTAGAGATGAATTGTCTGTAAAAGTTAGTGAAGCCAAGGAAGGAATGAACATTCTTGACTTTAGAAGGAGTGGGCCACTGGGAGATACCAGCAAGTTTAACAGGGTCCATGGCAAGTTCACCAGGTTGAATGATTATCCCAAGATATTCGACTTGGGAGGCAGTAAAGGTACATTTCTCCAATTTGAGGTAAAGATCAAGTTCCATCATTCATTGGAGGACATGGGATGTATGTTCCTGATAGGTATCAGCATCAGGGGAGGAGATAAGGAGGTCATCCATATAGATAACAAGCCATCCCTCAGCAATTATATCTCAGAACAAATCATTCATGAATTGCTGGAAAGTGGCAGGTGAGTTATTTAGACTGAAGAACATCACCATTGGTTCAAAGAGCCCCTTATGTGTAATAAAGGCAGCTTTCCATTGATGTCCATTGTGAATATGGATGTTGTTATAGCCCCAGTAGATATCGAACTTAGTGAAAAGCTGAGCATCTTGGAGCTTATCAATGAGGTCAGAGATAAGGGGGAGTGGATAGGCATCTTGAACAGTGTGTTCATTAAGGTACCTGTAATCCTGACAGGGGTGTAGTTTGCCATTCTTTTTCTTGACAAAGAAGAAGGATGAAGCTTGAGGGGATTTCGAGGGATGAATCTTTCCAGCTCAAAGGTTCTCATTGAGAAATGCTTCCATGGCCTGTCACTCAGGGGAGGATAAGGGGTAAATCTTACCTATCTTTGAGACAAATGTGTCCTTCAGATTGATTTTATGATTATAAGAGCAAGAGGGCAGAAGGTGGTCAAGGGTTTTCAGAGTATCAGAGAAGACCAACAAGAACTGAGAGTATTTGGGGGAAAGAGTCATCTTGGGTTTGGCCTTTTCAGCCTCAATAGCAAGCTTAGTGGATGTAGTGAGCCAAGCAACAGTAATCTTAGGGAGATAAGAGGAGCAATGATCTAAGATCCTGCTAGAGTGGTAGTCATAGAGCAATTCATTAATGGATTGCTCCAGGGTAACATAGTCCAGATAACAGACTAAGAGTTTATCATAAGGAATGATGATATCTTCAAGAAGTCCATCAAATCAAGGTTTGTGGACAGAGTTGACATGATAGATAACATTATCAGAGGAAGGATCTGAAATAGTGAGTGTGTTTGCCATCCAGTTGATAGTGGGGTTTGTGGCTTGAAGCCATGGATGTTCAAGGATGATGTTCTCCTTCCCACATGCAATGACATAGCAGGTGACTAGAAGAATGGAGTATTCAAAGCAGAGGAGAAGGTTGCAAGTTCAGGTGATCTTGCCCTTCTTGTTTTCAAAGTGGTTGACATTCCAAATGACAATCAGTTTGTTGAGCTTCTTAGTGGGGAACTGGTTCTTTTTGACAAAGTCCCAGTTGATGCAGTTGATTTGTGCTCCACTGTCAACAAGAGCACAAGTGGCTATGACTTTCTTGGCATGAGTGAAGGGAGAAACTTGGATTGCAATCTTCATAGATTTCTTTGAAGCAGATACAAGTACAGGTGCACAAGAGAAGAAGGGAGTACCTTGCATAGAAGAGGTACTCTGGTTTAAAAACCCTGCTTTTCTGTCTTCTTCTTCCATTCTTTCTTCACAACCACTCTTGTCACCCCATCATCTGATTCATCATCACTAACCTTCTCAATCTTCATTGTTGGTTCTTTGGCAGAGACCATCTTGACATGAGGAGTTTCTTTGGTAGTGGTGAAGGAGGGAGAAGAAGCAGGGAAATTCAGGCAGGCTGTGTTCATATGACTGGGTTTCTGGCATCTGAAACAAAGTTGGTTCTTGATGCAGAAGGCCCTACCTGCTTCAGTTAGGCATCCCTTTTTTACAGCATCAACATCCATTGCATTTGGATCTTTCTCTGGCTTAGACATAGTAGAGGGAGGTGTGGGAGTCCAGGTAAATGCGCAAGGATTCTTTCACCATTGTTCTATAGAGCAGGCATGCTCCATAGTTCCTTGAAAATGAGCAGCTTTAGTATACCACTCAGCAATAGTAAAGGGGATCATATCCAGGTTATGAATGTGACAAGAGAGGTAGGATGCAAGTTCTGTTTCAAAATAGCTGATAAGGACATTGTTGTCAGTGATTTTAGCTGTGACAATGCAGTTTTGGAACTTAGTGGTGTATTCAGTGAGGGAAGGCATCCATTTGCCTTTCTTTCCCTGCTTCATCTGTGTGTTTGCCAACCAGTGAACAGCAGCATTGATTGTGTCCTGTTGTTGGAAAACTTTTAGGAACTTGAAGGTAAAAAGGGAAAATTTTCCCATGGTGATGGTCATTTCAGAGATATACTTCTTCTGGTACATCACAGCCCATGACAGTGCTGGCCCTTTGGTCATAAACAAAAGGGCAAATGCAATCTTCTTCTCATCAGAGTTATAGACTGCACTGTTAACAAAGAGGTAGAACTGGACTGTGTCCAGCCAGTTCTTAGCCTTGGATCAATTGCCATCAAAGTGCTCAGGGGCACTGAGATGAAGTTCCATTGGCTTGATGGTAAAGGAGCCAGACATAATTGCAGGAAGAGAGGGTCAAGGACAGGGTTAAGAAAGGGTGAATGCAGGTTGGCATTGAACAGGAGTAGAAGATGGTGGTATCTGGGCTTGGGGAATCTGCAAGAAAGAGGAGAGTTCATGAGCAAGATCACAGTCTTCTCATACTTCTTCTTGAGAGGGGACAAAGATATCTGCAAGCACGTCTTCTGGTATGAAAGGGCAATCCAGAGAGGAGGGG
>JBBPKN010000102.1:39318-74760 GCA_038089275.1 Pulveroboletus cf. rosaemariae | reverse complement strand
GACTCAAGTAAGCAAGACTGGGGAATCCCAGCTTGCCTACCCTTGCCTTTATATATTATGGGATCCTGAGCATGGACCATGCTGACTAAGTACATGTGCTACCTAATCAGGGAATGCCCTAGACCCTAATAGATAAGAGAGAATGGAAGCATGGAGTGGAGATTAAGAGTATGGCAGGATACCATGCAGATGTGGGAGAATGGAAGAGAAGTATCTAGGAAATGAATGCAGGGTCAGAGGTGCTTGCACCATGAGAACAGAGATCTCTGCCACAGATGAGATCCAATCTGTAGATCTGCCACAGATGTATCTAGGGTCCAGATCCAGATCCAGATCAGATGAGATCCATGGAGATAAGATGGAGGGTAGTTCCAGGGAAGATCCTGGGAAGATCCATGTCAGGTGACTTATGGTCACATGACCACTGCTAGGGAAAGGAATAATAAATACTCTTAAAGGAAACAGACCATAGACTAGGGTTAAGCTTAAAATGGGGTGTCTTGTGCATGATCATGTAATGTCATGTGACTAGTTCTAGTGCTGGAGTGTCACTTTGTAACACCATGCTTCTCCCTGTCATTACTTAGTTTCAGTTTGACATTATTTGACATTGTCTCCTCTGACATCTCTATTCATATCCAGGATGCATTGGCACCTGCTTCGCTTATGAGACAACTCCTTTCATATCTCCATTCCCTCCTTAAATAATCTGTCTCCTTGAGGTATAAGTACTGGAGTTTGATATCTTGTACTTCAGTTTGAATATTAACCATAATACGATATTATGATTCCCTCCAGACCCCTCCTGCCTCACAACTTGATGTTGTACCCTACTCTAAAGTTCCTTAACTTATTCCATGGCTTGACATCATGTCTCTTGTTGGGAAAAAGCTCTACAGCCAATCCCAGACCTCCAATAAGTTTCTGACCCCTTCATAAATTGGGGCACTCAGTACTAGCATAAGAGCACACCACATAAGGTAAAGCCAAGCCCCATCTACTCCGGAGTTATCCAGAATATCCCCAGAGTATGTTAAAATGTTTATAACAAGACCACCCAGTGGCTTTAGCACAATACTAAATAAGAAAAGAGGTTATAGGGTGAGGATAAAGGATATGACCAAATGGGCCATGCAGTAAAGGGGTATATCAAGGGAAAGGCTATGTAGAATAAAAGATAAGGGTCTAGAGTAAGCAGAGATTAAACCATACTCTTAGCCATGAAACTGAGGAGATCTTATCTAGAGATCTGCCACAATCAGATCTAATCTTTATCTAGATCAAGATCCAGATTCATCAGAGATTAGATTGGAAGATGCACCTGTTATCTGAGATGCTAGATCCAATCATATAAGCTGTGTCTAAACTCAAGAAGAATACTCTAATAGACAATTCAACCATATCCTAGGGTTTGTCCTTGTTTGGCAATAAAGTCTCATGGTCACATGCTTGTCATGTGACTCTTCTGCTAGCAAGCTGTGTGCTTGTAACAATAAAGATCTAGCCAAGTTATTTAACAGAAAGAAAAAAGATAAACTAGAAGTAAGTACAAAAATTAACAGAGAAGTTAGAGGAAAGAATAGACTTAAGATGGAATTTTGTGGACTAACCTTTGCTATCATGGACTCAGGAGCTTTGGTAACATTCATAGATCAGAAATTCATTTGAAAGCACAAACTATACAAAAAAGATTTATCAAAAACACTAACTGTTTATAATGCAGGTGGAACTAAAGGCAACATCAGCAAAATTCTGCACTATTTCATTATTTATATAGCCATCAAAGGAAAGAATGGATTATGGCATCAAAAAAAATTAATGCTTATGTATTCAGCCTGGAAACCCTTGACCTTCTTATAGGATATAATTGATTCAAGCATTACAATCTGGAAATAGATTGGGTAAAGAAAACAATTGATTTTCCCAGGTGCACAGAAGATTATGAAACTCACTTTATACAGAGTAACAGAAGAAGAAAGTTTGCAGTTGAAGAAGAAATTACTACAAGAACTATGAATATTTTTACCAGTTTTCTCCCAGCATGAATTAGAATGCATGCCAACAAGAAAACCATGGGATCATGCAGTCAAACTAAAGGAAAAATTTGTCCCCAAGAAAGGATAAATTATTCCCTTATTTAATAAAGAAATGAAAGAAGTCAGAGAATTTGTGGATAAAGAAATAAAGAAAGAATATATTCTGTTATAAACAACAAGTTTGGAAGCACAAGAGTCACATGAAGAAGCACATGATCATGAGAATCCTATGCCAAACAAGGATAAACCCTAGAACATGGTTATGTTGTTATTCAGAGTTTCTTGAATTAAAGAAATAGCTTATGATTGAATCTAGCATCTCAGATAACAGATGCATCTTTCAATCAAATCTCTGATAAATCTAATCTTAATCTGGATGAGGGTCAAATGCAATCATGGCAGATCTCTAGAGGGGATCTCCTTAGCCTCATGGCTAAGAACATGGTTTAATCTCCACTTACTCTAAATCCTGACCTTTCATTCTACATAGCCTTTCCCTTAATGCACCCCTTTACTGCATAACTGTTAGTCATACTCTTTACTCTCACCCTATGCCCTATTTCCTATTTAGGCTTTGTGCTGGAGCCACTGGTTGGTCTATATACATTCAGGAGTAGTATAAGTAGCTAGTAAGTTCTGTGTTAAGACCCCAGCCTTAACCACTTGTTATCTTGTATATTATAGTCCCTGATTTGTGCCTTGCAATATAGGCCTTTTCTCTGGTGACTTGTGCTATGGCTCCTCAGGCATTGCTACCCTGAGTATCCCACTCCATCCTCTACTCTATTTAATCTGAATCTGACAACAAATCTACCATATTCTCTCAAGACAGGCTAGTTAGGGTTAGGAAGTATCATACACAGTCTAACATCATAACATATTCATTCTTCCAAATCACTGCAAACATCACCAGTTTTCTTTATAAGCAAGAAAAATGGTGGAAAAAGGATGGTAATCAATGACAGATATTTGAATGAGTTCACTATTAAAAATAATTATTCTTTGCCTTTGATTTCAACACTAATTAATAGGCTCAATGGTGCAAACATGTTTACAACTCCAGATTTGCACTGGAGATATAACAATAACAGGATAAAGGAAGATAATGAGTGGAAAGGGGCATTCACAACCCCTATAGGAGCATTTGAACCATTGGTAATATATTTCAGTATGTGTAACTCACCAAGTACTTTTCAGGCCATGGTTAATGATATATTCCATGACATGTGGGAACATATTGTCATTTATATTGATGAAATCATGATCTTCACCAAGGACAAGAACCACAATCAGCATCTTGAAATTGTAGCAGAAGTTTTAGGTCATCTTTGTAACCATGACCTTTTTCTCAAATCATCCAAGTGTCACTTTGCCCAGCAACAGGTGGATTATTTGGGAATGGTTGTATCTAAAAAGGGGGTACAGATGCAACTAAACAAAACAAGTGCAGTTTGAAATTGGCCTATTTTCAAAACTGTTAAACAGATTCAAGCATTTCTTGGATTAGCTGATTATTATTGATGATTCATCCCAAACTTTGCCAATATTACTTGCCCTCTAAATTCTCACCTCAAAACCTCTTCTCTGTTATCTCAATTCCTCTAAATCTGTCAGACTTGAAACAAACACATTGGATGTTGCTATTAGTGCAGTTCTCTTTTATCAACAAGAAGATGGTCTTTGGTAACCTGCTGCATATATTTCCCACTCTTTGGATACAGCTGAATTAAACTATTCCATTTACAACAAAGAGCTTTTAGCTGTTATTTGTGCTCTATGTGACTGGCACCACTATCTTATTGAATGAGATTCATTTGAGATCTGGATAGATCACAAGAATCTGAAATATTGGAAATATCCTCAAG
Organism: Pulveroboletus cf. rosaemariae; assembly: GCA_038089275.1. Taxonomy (NCBI): domain Eukaryota; kingdom Fungi; phylum Basidiomycota; class Agaricomycetes; order Boletales; family Boletaceae; genus Pulveroboletus; species Pulveroboletus cf. rosaemariae. The sequence continues at coordinate 70,859 of JBBPKN010000102.1, read as the reverse complement.
ATCTTTTCCCAAGGCAGGCAAGGTGGCAAGCCATGCTTGCTGAATTTAATTTCAAAATGGTATACAAACCAGGGTCTACAAATGATAGAGCAGATGCTTTATCATGTCATCAAGATCAGTTTGATGACAAACCCACATCCAATAAACAAGTTCTTATGCTTCCTCCATCTGTTTTTCAATATGCTGTTTCTTTTTCTTTTTTTTTTCTCTCAAGTGCAGCAAGCATCAGTGGATTTACACCTCTTCCCTCACTGATGTTATAGTACAGAACACAAAGTCCATTTAAATCAAAACAACCAAATATTCATATTAGCTTCACTTTGTATTCAGGCTTTAAATCTATTTTATTCTTCTCTATTAGGTGATTATTCAGGACAAGATTGCATAAGACATCTTTTAGCATGATTTTATTATTGGCCAGATCTCTGTAAAGACATAGTATCTTTTGTTTCTCATTGTTTTTCTTGTGCTATATCTAAGGAATCTGAAGCCACAATTCCAGTTCACCCTTTTTCCATGGCTTCTTTACCATGGGAAGATATTTTAGTGGATTTTATTACAGGATTACCCATTTCCAAAGGATATAATGCAATAATGGTGGTAGTGAACAGATTTTCCAAAAAAGTTGTTTTTATTCCATGTCTTTCTTCTCTTTCTTCTCTTTATATAGCAGAACTTTTCAGAGATCATGTCTGGTCTTGACACAAACTCCTGTCTATGATAATTTCAGATTATGGCCCATAATTTATCTTGGAATTCATAAAGCAGCTTAATAAAATTCTTCAAATCAAGCAGAAGATTTCTACAGCCTATCATTCATAAACAGATGGACAAATAGAATGAATTAATTGGGAGCTGTTATGTTTTCTCAATTCTCTTCTTCCTTTTTCTTTGCTCTTGTTGTAGCTTTCACTTTTCACACACTTTGGGTGCTTTCTTGTTTACTTTTCACAATAAAATTTGGCTTTTCTCATGCTCTAGCTCTGCCTAGACTGCTCTCTTGTTACACCCTTTGCCCAGGTGTTCTATTTTCTAATCAGCTAACATATAATCATTTTATCACTTTTCATCTGTTTCCACATGGATAACTTATTCATCATATGTCAGCTAGATTACTCATTATATCTCCGACCAAACCTTGTTCTTTGTACTATAAAGTAGCATATTTCTTGTCTCCTCTCTTCTTACACTACTTCTATCTTGTGACTTACCTCACAGTTCCTCATATATTCCTGTCCTTGTATCTAGTACCTGGAATCCACTTGTTGTGACCTGGCACTCTCCACTTTAAAGCAAGTTACTCCAGCATCCAACTTAGGCACAGCCCCATATCTGTAGCCATATCCTTGAGACACAATACTTTGTTTGTCACCTATTCATTTGTATTCAAGACTTACCCTTGGTAGAGTCTCCCTTGTCCTCACCAGCAAGGTCTATGTTAGTCCCTACCCAGACCTAGCATAACAAAAAAAGTAGTGTATCTGTTATAATGCACTTTTTCATTTTTTTCCTTCTTTGGCATTTTCTTCTCACCACTGTAACTCTTCACATTGTCACACCATGTGACTATTTCACATCTTCACATCTTTCACATTGTCACACCTTTACCTTTTCACATGTCACAAGTCTAAAGCAATCTAGACTCTGCTGTTATGACTCATGTTTACCTGCTGTATTTCTAAGATCCCTGCTCTTCTTTTGCCATTGGTCTGCTTACTGTACCTTATTTAGGGCCAGCACCATTTACATGGTCTGTGTGCATACTGTAGCAATATAAAAGGAGGTCTGCTCAAGTCTGGGTTTTCCCAGTCTTGCACACTTGAACCTTCCAGTTCTACAAGTCCCTTGGCTCTTACTTCTCTATTACTTTTTGCCTAGTTATTGTGACTCTAGTTCAAAGTCACTACTCAGGATTAGGAAGCACACACCAAGGCTAGGTGTAGGTTTAGATCAATGCATCAACAGCTGCATTTCACTTGTGCAAGATTTTTTACTTGGTCTGTGCAGAAAGGATTACAAAGGTCACAAGCAATTTTTATGCCCATCAGACACACTTATCCCTGGGGGCATGAGAAAACTTTAAAGAAGTTGATCAATGAAGCTATACTAGGATTTTCAGATAACAAATTAGAAAGGGAATCTTTTCAGAGGAGGTTTGATGATTTTAATAGGCAAATAGGCATCAATTTCCAGGCAACCAAGGCCAGGGATAGAAAAGTAGCATCCAACAAGACTTTACACTTACTCCAACCTTCTTCAGTCCTTAAGAAGCCCCAAGAACTTCATTCCATTTGCACACACCCCTGCATTCTTCATTCATTAAGTAAATGTGTCTGCACCAGGAGAGTATGAAGAGTCAGAGGAGGAAAGGCAGATAAAAGTACCAGAATCCAGCCCATCCATTGAGGAACCTCCCCATAAGTTCCCCCTCTCTTTAACCCAGGACCCACAAAGGTCAAGCAACAGAGGGTGGTCAGGAAATCTCTTCCAGCCAGATCCATCACTTCATTCCAGGCCTAGGATGGAAGAAGAAAGGATAGCAGAGTTGTTGAAGGAGGTAAATGGATATGGAAGAAAGGTGGCCAATCTGGGGATGTGGGATGGAAATAGGAAGAAGTGGAGATTATGGTGGGTGAAGATGAGAGTTTGGGAGTCTTCTATCAAATGGAAGAATAACCAAATAAGGACATCAGCATTCCTTTCCAGAATGGAAGGAAAGGCAGAAGAGTATGCACAGCTAATGCTAGAAGGCTGCCTAGATCAAGGGCTTTGGCTCTCAAAGGATGAGCTCTTTGCAGATATCAAGGGCTACTTCCATATTGACAAGTTGGCCCATGAAGCCCTCAAAAAATTGGAAGAGTTAAGGCATATGGGGAAAATAGATGAATATCTGCAGGAGTTTATGGTATTAAGGAAAGATGCAGAGATTTCAGATGAGCATGCAATAAAGCTGCTCAGAGAACAGGTTCAGTATTGGGTCTACCAGTAAGCAATGCTGCAGGGACTCAAAGACACCCCAAAGGAGCTGATGAATCAATTCCAGATCATTGGCAGAGCATATGAAAGGATGGCTGTTGAGCATTCCATTCCAGCATCTAGATATTCAAATCTGAGAGATCTCCCTCCTTACCCTTCCTCTTTTTCCTCCTCCAATCCCTCCAATCAGTATCACCCAAGGCCTCAGTGGCAATCCCTAGCTTGCTTCACAGCACAAGGAACTTAGCCAGGCAGAGGAGCTCCAATGGAAGTAGATGTGATGAGTTTAGGAAAGGAATGCTTTAAATGCCACAAGTGGGGGCATTTGACCAAGGACTGTCATTCCAATCTTCCATTTACCCCTCCCCTAGACTTTAATCCTCACAGAACACAGGCTGGCATCCTGGCAGATAATAAAGCCACATCCCAAAGGCAAGTAGTAACCTTTGGTGATTTTGAACAGATACAGGGCCAGCCTAACATATATGAGGCTCCAATGGTGGACATGAGGGTGCTAGCAGCAGAAGCTGCAAAGCAGAAACAAGGACAAACCTTAGGAATAGAAGAAATCCCTGAGAATAGTATGTACAGAAAAGCTACTCAGGCTTACTGGCTAGATAAGTTCCAAACTGAGCAAAAGCATTCAAAATAGTTGGGACTTCAGTTGATCAAGATAATTGAGGTCTTTTTTCTTTCTCTTCATCTTCTGGTGCTTTGTTATTTAACACATGTAACATCACACAGAATAAATGTTTTTCATCTGCCTATGAGGGGTCTCAAAAGAGCTTGGCTAGAGACAATTTACCAGTACTTAATTCCTCAGAAAAAATAAAAGAAAAAGGTATCAATTCAGTTATTATATAAAGCTCACCATTAACAGATATTTATAAAAACCTTGAAATACTAACCAATTATAATGAATTTTTATTAGAACTACAGGTGAAAGGAATCCATAATGAACAATGGAATAAATGCAGAACAATACATGCACTTCTTGACTCAGAAGCAGTGGTAACATTTGTGGACACTAATTTTGTCAAGAAAAACAAACTGACAGAAATACCATTGAAACAAAAGATAGAAGTGTACAATGCAGATGGAACTAAAGAATTAGGAGGAGTTATTCAAAACAAAGTACTTCTTCAAATAAGTTTCATGGATGCTAATGAGCACCATCAAGAGGAAGTAATTCCTGCTTTAGTATCCACTTTAGGAAAAATGGATCTAATCATTGGGTATAACTGGTTTAAAAAGAATAACCCAATTATAGATTGGAAAAAGAAAATAATCCTGATTCAAAAAACTATGAAATTTCAACAGGTTACCCAGGAGGAACCTGATTTGACAGATCAGGTATCTAAGGAATTTCATAAGTTTCTGAACACTTTCTCCCAGAAGAAATCAGAATGAATGCCAACCAGAAAACCATGAAATCATGCAGTAGATCTAAAAGAAGAATTTATACTGAAAAAAGGAAGAGTAATTCCCTTATCTGACACTGAGATGACAGAGGTTAGGGAGTTTATTAACAAGGAAACAGCAAAAGGGTACATTAGACCCTTCAAGTCACCTCAGACATTACCTGTCTTCTTCATTGGTAAGAAAGATGGAGGAAAATGAATGGTCATTGATTACAGGTATTTAAATGAGTGAACTATCAAGAATTCATATCCACTCCCTCTCATTTCCACTCTCATTGATTGATTAAAGGGATCAGATTTGTTCACTACTCTAGATCTCAGATGGGGCTATAACAACATTAGACTTCATTAAGGTGATGAATGGAAAGGAGCATTTACCATGCCTATAGGGGCTTATGAACCCCTGGTAATGTATTTTGGCATGTGCAATAGCCCTGGCACATTTCAAATGATGGTTAATGATATTTTTCATGATCTTTGGGATTTTGTGATGGTTTATATTGACAATATCATTATTTTCACCAAAAACGAATCTAAGCAGGAACATGCATAACTGGTTGCCCAAGTTCTTCAGCAACTTCAAGAGCATAATTTGTTTCTCAAACCCTCTATATGCCACTTTATGCAAGAAAAGATAAATTATCTAGGAATGGTCATCTCTAAAGATGGGGTCAAGATGCAAATGAACAAAGTACAGGCAATTCAGGATTGGCCTTAACTCCATACCCTCAAACATGTTCAAGCTTTTTTGGAACTGGCTAATTATTATCATTGTTTTATACAAGGATTTGCTGACATTGCCAGATCACTAAATAACTTAATCAGAAAAGATAAGGTTTTCTCATGGGATGGGCCTTAACAAAAGGCCTTTGTTACACTAAAAAATATTATAAGCACTGCTCCCTTTTTAGTTTATTCAGATTCATCAAAATCTATTTGAATTGAAACAGATGCATCCAACATTGCCACAGGGGCTGTTCTCTCTTACTTGGTCAATGGTCACTGGCACCCAGCTGCTTATTTATCTCATTCTCTTGCCCCTGCCAAAAAGAATTATCCTATTTATGACAAAAAACTGCTGGCAGTCATCAGGGCTTTGAAAGAATGGTGCTACCTGCTTATTGATTGTGCAGATTTCAAAATCTGGACTGATCATCAGGCATTAGAGCACTGGAGAAGGCCACAAGATCTCTCATCTCATCAGGCTTGTTGGGTAAAACTTCTTATGGAATATAGGTTCACTATTGTCTATAAACCTGGCACCTCTAATGGCTGCACTGACACTCTATCTCATTGTTTTGATCATGGAACTATTCTGGAGGAGCCCAATAAACAAGTTGTTGTTTTTCCCCCTGCATTTTTTCCCACCCTCCCATCCCATAAACTTTCCCTCATAAATACCTTTTTATTGGATATTATTGTGGCTACCAGGTCTCTTCTTGAAGATAATATGCCTGGGCTGTGTTATAATGCAGATGACAGATATTTAACACATCAAGAAACCAACATGATATTTATACCAAAAGAATTAAGAATGGAAGCTTTAAAGTTATGTCATGACTCTTCTATTGCAGGACATGGAGGACAAAGAAGAACTTTACATTTATTAAAATTTTTCTTTTATTGGCCAAATCAGGCACAAGATACTATAAATTATATCAAGACCTGTCAAGCATGTGCCCTCATGAAGGGTTCACAAAAAGCACCTGCAGGCAAACTTTTACCTTTACCTATTTCTTCTAAACTATGGACAGATATAACACTTGGTTCTTCCATATCCATCAAAGAAATTATCACAAAAATGGATTGGTTCATATACCATTAGTGATATTCTACCAAATGCTGTTCAATTACACTTGCCTTCTGATATTTGCATCCATCCTGTTGTGAACATATCTTATGTCAAACCCTATTTGGATCCACTTCCACAACAACCAGTAATTTGTCCTGATCCTATCTTGGTCACTGAAGATCAAGAGAATAAATGGAAAGTGGCATATATTGTGAACTTCAGATTAGACAAGAAAAGATTAGAATATTTGGTTCATTGGAAAGGCTATAATGAAATGGATCATACTTGGGAGTCTAAAAAACATCTCCATAATACTCCTCAAGTGGTACAAACTTTCCACCATCAACATTCTTCTACTCCCAGAAAGCTATGTTTAATCTTCCTATCTTCTTTTTAGTCTGCTTTTTCTTCTTATGAAAATTTTACATCTTCTATTCCTCTTACCCTGTCTCATCTGGAATTCAAGACCTAAAGATGGGGTAATATTATAATGCACTTTATTTTTCTCTTTACCTTTAGCATATTTTTAACATCACTTTAGCTCTTCACATTGTCATATCACATGACCCTTTTCACATCTTCACTCTTCACATCTTCACATGTCACAAGTCTAGACTGGTCTAGACTTTAACATCATTACCTTGTGTTTTTCTCATGTAGTTTTAGATTCTTGCTCTCTTATTACTATTGGTCTGCTTACTATATTATAGTTTAGGGCAGCTATGCCAAGCATGGTCTGTGCACATACTGTAGCCCTATATAAGAAGGCATGTCCAAGTCTGGTAATCCCAGTCTTGTATACTTGAGCTTTTAGCTTTCACAAGTACACTTGACTTTCTAAGCTTTGCCTAGTTCTAGTACCTCTAGTTCAAAGGTACTCTCTAGTTCTTAGGATGCATATACAGAGGTGCAAAATAGGATATAGGATCAGCACATAGAGGTGTGCTTCACCAATAATATCTAGGTTTGAAGATCTAGCATTAAAGCTACAAATGTTATTAGTTTAACAATCAAAATATTTCAAACATTGGAATAGTTTTGTTGCTTAGTGTATTTTCCCAAGAGTGCCCAGATCTTCAGAAGTTCACTAGTGGTTATTCATCCAAGCTTTCTCCTATCAATGTTTATTATACTATCCATCTTATCTCCTTTGGTAGAGCAGAAAATATTGTACAAGTAACAAAAGCATTCTTTGAGTTCACCAATTAATTTCTTTATTCCAATACTATTTGCTGGCACTTGAAAAAAAGTGGCATGAAAGCTGTTTTTAAGCTGAAATATTCTTTTTTATATCAAAATATTATAAAGCCCAGTTAAACTTTGCATATGCTTATAAAAACTGGACTATAGAGAATTAAAAGAAGGTAATATGATTTAATAAGATCAAAATCAATTACCTGGGATCAAATAAAAAGAAATGGATATGGAAAAAGCCAGGTAAAAGGCTTAGTAATAGGCTGGTAAAGAATACCATTAAACATGATGGAGGCTCAGTGATGATTTGGGGCTATATGACTTGAAAGGGAATTGACTATGCTGCTAAGATAGAAGGTAGAATGGATGGTAATCTTTATCTTTAAATTTTAAAAAATGAACTGCTAGAAACCATATAGTATCATGATCTCAATTCTTTTGACACTATCTTTTAGCAGAACAATAATCCCAAGCATACTTGCAAAAAGATTAGGGTATGGCTGGAAAAACAGGATTTTAGAACTATAATATGGCCTGCATAGTCTTCTAACCTTGATCTTATTGAACATCTCTGGTAATATCTCAAAAAAAGACTTGCTGAGTATAAAACCCCTTCCAAGAGTATGGAGGAGTTATAAAATAAAATATTAGTTGCAAAGTGTCAGAAATTGATTGAGAGCATGCCTAGAAGATTTCAGGCAGTACTCAAGGCAAAAAAAGGCTATACCAAGTATTAATAGTATTCTACAAATCAAAAGTACATAAATCAGCCCAATAAGATGTTTATTTTGTAATAATCATATTTTAATGGCATCTGAATGGAATTACATGATATATAGAGCAAAGTTATAGCCAAGAGTGTTACAGTTTTCAAATCTTTAGCTTATTTCTTGGCCAACCTTCTTATGGGCTATTCTAGAAGCCTTCTACTTTCAGATTTGGTTTTTCTTACTTTATTCTTGATTATGACTAGCTTTGGAGTCTATCTTATTATAGCTACTTTGTATTTATTTATGTACATTGGTTATAATAGGGCATTTGAATAAGTCATGTCTTTTTTAAACTTAATTATCTGTGAGAATAGCCTTTTTTAACTATTAGTGATCAATCCTTTCAGTTTCAAGGACTCTCAAGTCATCTTCTTTTCTTTCCTAGCCCAGTTTAGGGATTAGTGCTGTGTTCTGCTCTTGTTCTTCTTCTTGCTGCTCTTATTATCTAGTCAATGCCATAACAAAGGATTCCTACTATAATATATTTCACCAAAGTGAAGTGACATTTGTTCATGTAATTGCAGTGTGCTTTACACACTGGATTAAGGTTAGATATTGGGCTGGTTTTTGAAGTTACTGTACTAGCGGACTATATATTATGATTTACTCCAGTAGGCTATGCACTCCAGTTAACTCTGGCCAGCTATGTCCTATAGCTGATTCCAGAGGGCTGTAAACTCTAATCAAGTAAACTAAGTGAAATAATAAATTGTACATGGTAATTTGATGAGAAAGTAAATACAAAAAAAAATTCTTTCACAAGTCTTTATTTGTAATAGTGACAACCAGAGATCATTAATTACTCTCATAGATCCTGTGTATATCTAGCACTATCTACATCAACCTAACCCAGAAGCTTGAAGAAGCCTTAGATATCACCAATGCAAAGGAATACAAGTTGAACATGGGGCTCCAGTATACAGACAGGAGTGTACAATATTTTTATCCAATGTATAGCAAGGCATGTTGAATCCCGGAGGGCGTTTTTCCAAGCCTTTGATGACGGTGTTTTGTTTACCCGTCTGATATAAGGAAAAATTAATTATCGACACCAGTGTTCCTGCACATGCTTCGGAAGAAAATGTCAGCCATTCACACATGGTGGCCCTTATTCCTTGCCTCGGTGATCACCATGCCTTTGGTCATCCCAAATTATCTGGAGCGGCCAAGAGCTTGACAACCACCGTACTGCTCTCTTATATCTGCTTGAAAGCTTGGTGTGAATGTTGAACCGGCGGATCATGTCCGAGATAAACTGCCGCTTGGTTGGCAGACTCGCCGTGTCCCATGCGCTGCAGGTGCTAGTGCCAGATCGTCTGGGCACATTGGCAAGTCGTCCGAGTGCCACCAAGCCTGCTAGGGGGGACATTGGTGTAAGTACAACGCCATAAGGAAGAAAGGGGTGAGCAGAGAATGCAGTGCCGAACTTGTGGCTGACTGGATTAATGCCTGCCGAATAGGCATTTTGTGTGTTCAAACTTCTTGCTTCAATGCTCACCAGAGAATGTAAGCCCATTCACTGCGACAAATACCAACAAAGCCACCAATACCCTACCTCTTAAAGAGCATGTCTCTCTAGGAGACCAGGATCCAGTCCCTACTATTCTACTCGTGTCTTTTCAGACGTATCTAGATCCATGTCTGAACTGTCATGCGCTGAATAACCCACTCAGAGAGCGTGCAGAAGGGATGGGACCGTTTCTCACGACTTTCCGTACTTCTGTTGTCGTGGCTGTTACCAGATGCTCGTAGAACCTAACGTTCGCCATCAGACGTCACCACTTAACTACTCTACCACAGGCCATCCAAGACTTGTGATTAGCTGATGGCCAGCAAAAGAGGACATAAAGAGTCTTACTCACAGCAAGCCTATTCCGACGCACGTTTCAGAACACCGACGTGGAATGCATAGAGGAAATTCGTGGTATCACCGTCGGAAGGGTTTACGTAGGAAGAAGAATCATAATCACAACTATTACTCACCTGAGATGATAGTGAGGAGGCGAGACCCTCTGCAAGGGTATAGCACAATAGTTGTTGTATGTAGCATAATACATAACCAGGCACCTTTGTCTCCGCAAAAGAGACTAAGCATTTTTCCTCGATAGGAGAATGGGAGGCAATAATTGAGCGCTTCTAGGTCAGACCCGAAATGCTGCAAGGTTGGCAAATTGAGCGACGGACATGAGAACGGAGCTAGCATGGGAGTGGTCGTTAGGCATGTGTACGAACCTCGGACTAATGCGTTGTATCAGATCGACAATTAATTGATGAGAAATAGTAAATGCCATCCATCAAAGGTCACAAGCTCGTCGTAAACAGAGGTAAACGACGCCGTCCGCGACTAGCCAACCTGAACATGTCTTTCGTTGAGCTAAGGTCCAAGAGGCAATCCAGAAGCTCAAGCGGTCCCACACGGTCTTCTCCCCAAGACTCAACACCTGCTATTCGAGATGATTTAGAAGTTGGTACCGGCGGTCTTTGCCCACAGCTTCCTCCTTCGCTTGGAATCAGAAAGACAGATTGTTCAGGGAGGGGTTTGTGGGCACGGCAACATTTCAGACCTGGTATGATGGCTCAGATACTTCCATGGATGGATTTGCTGAGATACTGCTTTTCGAAGGATCCATCATACTATCCGTAGAACCCCACGTATCCGTCCTTTCTAATCGGTACCTCGATTCCCATTGTTCTTCCTGCGCTCGCGCCACTTCGACATCCCCCCTTATGCGCTGCTCTGGTTGTGGGACGCTAAGGTACTGCAATACCGTAAGCAGTTAAGCACTCACAGTAATACAACTCACTCGCCCCGAACAGAATTGTCAAAAGACCGATTGGAGACTGCACAAACCAGAGTGTAGTGCACTCCAGAGATGGGCCAAGACGGCGCCATTTGCCGTGCTGGCTGTTCCAAATGACGCGGTCCGGTGTTTGGGTCGCATTTTATGGCAGATGAAATCCAAGGGTCTGAATAGCGGATGGGTTAGTCACCCCGTATCTATGTCTATAGTACAGTCACTCATTCATGCACATTTTCAGTCAAATGAAATACGGGCAATGCAATCCCGTAGGTGGCTACCCTATCGCCATTTTTTTTCGTTTACGCAAGTTACGTCTCAGATAAGGTAGCGCTACAGCAATCTATCTCTGTTGAGGCTCATACCCACTTGGCCCATTCGGTGGTCAGATATCTCGATCTAACAGCACCCTCTGATCTCGAAGAATATGGCATCATGTCCACAGCCGACCTTGTCAACACGATTTCCAGGGTGAGAATTGGCCAGATATCCCATCCTCCTTTTGTTTAACCGGTCTGTACCATAGTTCATCACGAATACGTTCACCCTGACATCACCGTCACTAATGCCGATTGGTGTCACCGTGTCACCACTTGTCGCGTTCACCAATCACTCATGCCTTCCGAACGCGGTCGTCGTATTCCCTCGAAATGGAAAAGGAAAGGCGAAGGAGCCAGTGATGAATCTCGTCGCTCTGCGTGACATTGACGTCGGAGAAGAAGTACGCACGCATATCTAGCCCTTCCGCAATTGCTCCATTGTCCGCTTACCTAGGTATTCATATCTTACATCGACACGACCCTCTCGAAGGCCCAAAGACAAAAAGTACTCACAGAGACCTACAACTTTACCTGTCAGTGCTCGCTGTGCAAGCAAACCACCACCGTTATCGACCCACGGGAAGCTGTTTTCTGTCCTAATTCATGTGGCGGCATCTGTCATATCCCAAATGAGGGTACATAGATATTCATATTGACGCAACCGATCTTCTAACTCAAAGCACAGACGACCCAACCTTTCAGTGTCCGAAATGCAACGCTACCGTCACTGATTCTCATGCTGTCATCGATGCAGTTCGCATCGGACAAGAAGCACTGGATAAGGCGACTCGTCTCCAATCAGATGGTATGACTTCATTTGAACATTTCTGACACCATCTGATAGAGCACGTTTATCGTCGCATAGATGACGACAAGGCGAGACAACTGACCACACACATGATCCCAATTCTTGTCTCCGCGGGTTTGCCACCTTCATCTCATCCCCTTCTCGGGCTATTAAAGCTCCATCAGTCGTTATTGATTGCCTCATTCTCCGACCGGATCCCACAGGAACTCCTGGACGAGACCATACGTACCGCCGCGAAGCACGTTGCGGGTTTGTCTGCTGTACTCGACGAAGGACATCCAGTGCGTGGGGTTGCGCTCGCTGAACTGGGCAAGCTCCTCGCTGTCGATGAGCCATCGCCATCGTCGCCGCCCCAGACGACATCCTTTCCTCCCAGTGGTCCGACGAGGCTCAAGATCGCATACGAAACGCTATTGAGAGCAAGGAACGAGTTGTTGATGGGATTTGGTCTGGAGAACGAGGGCGGTGAGGTTGGTCAGGAAGTTAGGAAAACTATTGTGGCGTTGGAGAAAGAACTAGGGGTGTGGACGACCGGTATACGGAATGCGCTTGAAGACCGTCGGGAGAAAGCAAGCGGGGAGACGTGACATGGGCTTGTTTATTTCCCGCCTGGCATAGTCACTTGAGAATAGCCCGTGGGGCAGGGGTGGACCAACTCATTGAAACGTCGTGACGTGGTGCACACTGCATCGTAGAGTTGTTAAATTATAGTCTGTTTCCTTTCACGCAACTACCTGCGTGCTCATCCCCTGCAGACTATTCCACAGCAGCAGAAAAAATGTCTCTCTGGCGGGGAGTCGAACCCCGCTCTCCCGCGATCAACGCCCTAGCACTTGACAGGCGGGTGTACTGTCCGATATACTACCAGAGACATAATTACCTCCTAGAAATGAATACTATCACGCGATATTTGGGAAGCAAATGTCTACTTCATATAGTCAACCGACCTACATATTCCATGTAACGAACTTTCCCCGGCTTCGACAACTAACATCCCTTTCTGAGCTGGGTAGAGCTGCAAAGGTCTCTTGGAGCTCTGGAGCAGAAGTGTCACCCCACGGCATAGGGCCAACACGACAGTGGCCAACAGACTCGCCAGTGTGGTGCGTACGAAGCGAAGTGTATCTGTTTAAAGCTGTCATATCGTTCATTCTCACTTTCGTGTCCTTGCACTCGACCTACCACTTGACAACGCCCGTTGTGTGACTTGCCTCGACTCACCCCGTCCTCATGTTGTCCTTGTATTCGGCTCACCGCCGGGCATGGTAAGAAACCTTCCCATCACTATTCTCATCCTGGTTCATCCCGCCTTGTCTCCGTCACAGCAATGACAAACAACGCGAGCGTGCAGAGAGGATCGCATCCCTTCCAGAGTCCTACCACCAACCTTTGACGCCCCAAGACAAAGAGATTCTCTCGCGTCCTATCTCCGCTATCGTGTCCGGTGTTCAGACCTCGTCACTCGACCCATCCGACGTTTTAAAGGCATACGCAAAGCGCGCCTTGCAAGCGCATGCCCAGACCAACTGTCTCACCGAGTTCATGGTTGCGCCAGCTGAGAAGTGGGCTCGCGGCGCCGTCCGTTCCGGTCCGCTCGCTGGCGTACCCGTGTCGCTCAAAGACATGCTCGCCGTGAAGGGCTTCGATTCGTCTATGGGGTACTCTTCGATGACGGGTAAACCCATGTCGTCCGATGGCGCCTTCGTGAGGCTCCTACGACATGCGGGCGCGGTTCCGTTTGTCAAGACCAATGTACCCCTGACCATGCTCTCGTTTGAGGCCACGAACGATGTCTTTGGTACGACAGAGAACCCTCACAAGAAGGGTTACAGCCCTGGTGGGTCTTCGGGTGGCGAAAGTGCTCTCCTTGCTCTGGGTGGTTCTAGGATTGGTGTCGGCACGGACGTGGCTGGTAGTGTTCGAGTGCCGTCGCATTATTCAGGCGTGTATGCGATCAAGGCAAGCATGCATAGGTTCATAAAGACTGGGAGCACCACAAGTATACCAGGGCAAGAGGGAGTACCTGCTACGCATAGTCCCATGGCGAAAACACTCGAAGATCTCGAGACATTTTGGCGTGCCGTGTTCCAGATGAAGCCATGGGAATATGATCATTCTGTGAGTACATTCGTCAACCTTATCTCGCAAGCTTTATATGGTGTGGCAGGTTCTCAACATTCCGTGGAGGGAGGTAAAACTGCCCGTCGATAGACCCCTGAGATGGGGGGTATTGTGGGATGATGGTGTGTACATATCCATCTCATTCCGACGACCGGGCAGTCAAGCGAGGTCTAGGTGTTGTTGCTCCCTCGCCTGCGTGCCTGAGAGCACTCAAAATGGTAACTGACGTGTTACAGAAGAACGATCACGAAATTGTTACCTTGTAAGAAGACGACTGTTTTCCAGACACATGTTTCTGACAAATGTCAGGAACCCGCCCAATCCGTATGAGGGACTTCAGATAGCCTCCCAGCTTCTGTTTGCTGATGGTGGTAGAACTGCGGCGGAACCAATACGACCGTTCGAGACGAATGACGCAGGGATGATTCCAGCGTTCCGTGCCCTCCGGCTACCGCGTTTCATCATGAAAGTCTATGTCTGGTATCTGAGATATATTCGCCGCGATCCAATCTATGCTGGCCTTGTAGGCGACTTTTATGAGAAGAGTGTTCAAGAATACTATGCCCTCATAGCGAAGCGTGAAGACTACCGGGCGCGGTGGTTCAGGGTTTGGCGTAACACCCAAGCAGAAGGTGGATTAGGAGCTGAGGGTGTCGATTTCATCCTTACGGTGCCGAATGGATTGCCAGCCGTACCACATAGAGGGATGCGTCACGGATGGAAAGCGTGTGGCTACAGTTTCCTGTTCAACCTGGTGGGTAACGATCAAGCGAAATAGCTGGCATTCTTCTGACCGGATCGCCGCTACTGCAAGCTCGATTACAGTGCAGGGGTGATGCCGATAACTCATGTCGAGACTACTGACGTTGTTTCACACCCTTTCCGAGCCCGCAACGCCATTGAACGAGAAAACTATCGGATGTATGATGTAACTGCAATGGAGGGTCTTCCGGTAGGCATCCAGGTCGTCGGCAAACGTCTGGACGAGGAACGTGTGCTGGAAGGCATGAAGTTGATTGAGAAGCTAATGAAAGCTGCTGGCTTGGCCTATACTGGCATCCTCCGGTAATAATTAGTGCCTGTACGCGGGTCAGAGTTCGTACGTGGAGCCACCCCCTGAACGGATGAACATCATTGACAACGCCGATCTATCCGCGGGTTAGTTCTCCACAGAGCGCAGTAAGTGCCAAGCTACAAAATTATCAAATTCCAATTAGCCCTGAGCGATGTGGTGACTCCTGTTGAATTCCGTCCTGTCGTCGTCTATCGTAGTCATGCCAAGTATTATATTCACGGAAGTGAGGCCCAAGGATCATTGGATTAGGCGGTGCTCCTCCTCAAGCTTGCTTCGTTGTGATTGCAAGGCGCCACTGCGCCAATCTGGCCAAATCTGACTAAAATACCCACCGTGTTCCGAGACTCTCTCACTTGGCGAGTTCCGCTGTGTACTTGTGCGTGTCGCTGTTGTAGGGTCTTGATCCTGTCACGACCCGAGCCATCGGTGCAAGCTCTAGCAAGCATACCAAAGCTGATTATTATACTGAATTGACCCGTCATCGAAGTGCTGCTTGTACTTGTCTCACACATGATAAGCAGGCACATCCGCTGATAAACGAACAGAAGTGCTACGCCCGGCTTAGTGTACTGGCGCCAGGGCTCCGGTGGCGGCATCGCTAGTTCCTGGTCGGCCAACATGACTTGATCAGCCCACCCTGTGTAAGTGTCCAGGGGTACAATCAAGAGTGGCGCCAGGTCCACAGGTACGAACGGCGCAAAGGTGGGGGAAATGTTAACATTTGCAGAATGCCCGACGTACGGACCCATGTGGTGACGGCCAAGTACCGTCGGTTGTGGGCACCCCCCTCGGGAATTCGGCCCGTCAGCAATCCACCAAGGTCCTCGTCCGGGTTATCTATCTACTACCCCCGCTGTATATCCACCGCACCGCCCGTGGTGAATGGAGATGAAGAAAGAACTTCCGGGCACGTGAGTCAGGACCGCTCGTCGCGTGCACGTGGTAGGACACTACGCGTACGAGGAGAGTCGGTTTAAAAACCGAGGCGCACACGAGTCCTCTACCCCTAGGTGTATATATGTTTCTTGCAAGTGAGTCGCCACGGGGTCGCGCTTGGGTTAAGTTTCGCCATCGCATGAGTCGACGCGGTGGCCGACAGATTCGCCGGTGGGAAGTCATCACGGTATCCCACAGCCTCTATCGTAGACACACAGGAGCCTTGTTCAAAGAGAGCAAGCGTGTGGTAAATGCATTCAATCTGTTGCGCACGGCACTGGATCTATGGCTTTCTAAATGGACAAGTACCTTGACTAGTGTCTATATGCAAAATCACTCGTTCATCGTCTTGTCTGTCACGCTCTTGTCGTGTCATCCCACGAGCACATCTGCATTCACGGTTAGAAGACTTGCCCCTCTGTCAACCTGCTGCAGAAAAAAAAGTTCCGAGCACTGGTGATTTTTTTTTTACCGGTCTGCACAGGTGTTGGTGTAGATAGGATTCTGTCGACATGACGTTTGAAAGATGTGAACTTTCCGCTCACGTGCACTCCACAGGCGCGCTTCGCATACCCGATCGCTTACCGGAATTTTTCGTCGCGAAGGTCAACACCTCGCCACCGTCGTCCCAACGAACTCGGCAAAAGAAAAGACAGCCTGTTGTGGTATCCATAGGCCTTTTTTAAATTGACTTTCTTTGTTTTGTTTTAATCGTTTGACAACCTGAGCGACAGGACAGAGGACGGATAGGCACGATAGGGGAAAAAAAAAACAGTAGTGATGACCCCCGAACGACCCACAGACCGGGACGTCTCCCCCCATAGTTACAAGGGCCGCATTCAGTTGTTCATACGTTCTGTTTCGGGTTATGCGGCGGTGAGCGTTCTGCCCTGTGGATTTAATACGACGTACCTCGCTGGGTGTGCGCCTGCCTTCCACGCCACATAACCTACTTATTTCGTGTCGGCGTCGTTGACCTCGTGAAAATGCAGCTGTTCGTGGCCAAAGGCAAATGCCACATCGGCGGCACCGATTCGGTGTACCTCCTTGGGTCGTCGTACGACGAGAGTGCAACCCCGTATCCGTATCGACTATCGATGGTCAAGATAGAGTGAGAGTTAGCCGGTCACCCAATATGTCGCCAGGCAACTCCCCCCACATCGATCGTTTCCATAGGGACGAAATAAATAAAACGTTCCTGTTCCCAGCCCAAGCAGTACTGTGCGTCGTGGAAATGAATACCATCCTCGGACGTGTATATGTGCGTTTATAGCAGTTCGAGGATCTAAGGATGCGCATAACACTTTCACCTTTGCACTGTCGGGGCTCGGTCGGGGATAGGTCGATGACGCCACCGCACAGCCACCCCGCGGGTCGGCCATGCAAAAAATTACAACATACCCAGATCAGACACACGTCCCTCGAAATGACCACGTAAAGTGCACGCATCGGCAGGTTTTGCACTCCCCGCTACGTTATCTTGAGCTGGCCCAAACTCTCCGTGTCAGGCGGAGCGACATTCACCACTTGCAACAACCTCACAGGATATAGGACAATCATGCAGGAGCACCAGGGATTCCAAACTATTGGGCAGGCACGCGATGTATCCGACTCGAAGACGAGTACTTACAAAAGCAGCGTAGAGAAGCCACTACAAAGTTCGTAACCCGGTCAACCAATAGGGGGCAGGTCATCAAATGGCCAAGCGTATCACAAGACCGCTGTGGTCAGTGTTCATTGCAGATCTTGATACAGCGCCGCACCTTGCCTAGCTATATTTTATTCGCCAATGACTACATCCTCCCCATCCTCTCTTACTTCATCCCCAGTGAGCACATCAACCTCATCCGTGATATCGCTCTCACTCTCGGGCGGGATCGGTTCAGATGGTGGTGGTTCATTTAATTCAAGCAGGAGCTCAGACGAGGGGGGCACCTCGCGTTCTGCATGTGGTTCCGTACCCGTCGGCTGTCCATCGCTGGGTGACGGGATGGACTCCGCAACCCTCTCTCCCAGTCCGGGTAGCACTGATGTCGATTCAGTCAGCGTGGAAAACTCCTCGGCGTGTGCACTTTCTTCGGGTGCAGCGATTGCTTGAACTGCCTCTGTAGGTTCCGATTCAATAGAAGTAGCGTTGGGGGGTGGGCCCTGCGGCAATGATTCCAATGAGGTATCGTCGAGAGCGGCGGTTTCATCCAGCGTGGCAATGGCAGAAGTGTCCTCAAGTGAGATGAGCGAGAGCTCTTCTACCGGCGGGGACAGTGAACGAGCGAAAGTCGACTCCGTACGAGCATCGCCAGTGTCTTCGTCATCCAAGTCATCTGCTCTTACTTGGAGTTCAGGCCACGACTGTCCCGAAGCTAATGATCGGCTTTCGGATATCGGCGAGCTACCCAGTAAGCTCCCACTAGCGGACCTCTCGACGTCTTCGGACCTAGCCAATTCCTCCACCACGTTGTAAGCTTCGCTGAATACCATCGTGTCAGTTCGGCTGCGACCGTGTCTCCGGGGGCTATCAGTTCCGAATTGACTGACGGTGTCTGTAACGCTTGGACAATTGGAGGAAATCTGGTCGATGTCTGACACCGTGTCTGCTATGACTGTGTCATGCCGAGGGTTTGGTACCGGATGGACTGCAGCCGAGAATAAACGAGGGGGCTCCACGTCCTCGTTGTGACTCTTGTCATCATGATGGACAGCACTTTCTGGAATGACGAGAAACTCTGCGGGGACCAAATCAAATTGGTTAGTGAGTTTGAGGAAGCGGGCGTAGAGCGATGATTCGGCTTCAGCTTGCTCAAAGGCCTCCCGATGATGAAAGTAGGCATGAGCGAAAATTCTGCCGAGACGCCTAGCAAGAGAAGAGAAGTGTCTCTGTGATGTTTGGGGAATCGAGAGCCTGATGATGCAAGAAATACATGTCGATATGGATCAGTACGGGGAAAGGGTGGATCAGAAGCGGGCTAAGTATATACCTGGAAGGGAACGCCCTCGGAGAGTTCAACAGAGCCGTCGCGCTGTCGACAGTATGAAGGATGTAATCTATTGCACAGCATTGCTTTGTAGTGTATGCGTCAGAATGTAATGGGGATCGCTGAAGTGACTGAATGCGGACCTCCATAGCACCGTCATTACCGTGCGCGACGCACAAATACAGCCACTCTCCCGCCTTCATCTGAGGACACGAGCTCCTGGTGCATTCTTGCTGCAGCATCGTGATCAGGGGGTGGGACAGGTCTTGGGCAAGACGGCTGCAGGAAACCTGGGATTAATGCGGAGAGGACACGTGCCCTGATGCTCGACCCGACGAACCGCAGTTGTTCATATATCCAACAGGCCTTGTCGACGGAGATGTCACTCTTGCGGTCGGCATCTTCAGGCTTCTTCACGTCAGTGTCTGCAGAGTCTAGGTTGTCTTCTTGGTCCCGTTGGGCGGGTCGACCGGGGAGGAAGACGATCGCGTCGACGTCGTGTACGTCGAGCCGGATAAGGAGGGAGATGTATTCCTGGAGTTGGAAGGCGCTGTCGAGGGAGGAGATGGGGGGAAGAGACTTGACTGGGTAGAAGGAGGACACACGTGATCCACGGTAGGGACGTTGGAGGACGGATGTGGCCATCGTCGTTGGCGGTGGCCCGCGGCAGTTGTCAGGATTTTTCAGGGCCTGAAAGGGAAAAGTAAACATCACGTGGGATGTTTCCAAATGGGGAAACTTTGATGAATCGAAATCCCATCGGAACAAGAAACGTCACACTGTCCAAGTCCGATGGGGGATCTCCTTCATTTCTTTTTCTTTTTCTTTTTTTTTTCTTTTTTCTAATTTTACGTCTGATCCATTTTTGCTTATCTCCAAGACTCCCTCTCACACCAAATCTTATATTAGAGTCTCTTTCCCCCATATCCTTCGCTCCTTTGTGTGTCCCTCCTTCGCCATGTTCCGCGACTCCAAAGTCGACTCCGACTTCGAGAAGGACTTTGCTTCTTCCCATGACGCTAGCCTGGAATCCTTTGCTCTCGCAAAGGGCTTCCGCTGGGGCGTCGAAGCTCGGGGTGCGTCGAATCGCTGCTTGTCTTACAGTTCGGTCCCTCATCTCGTCCTTCCTTAGGCACCTTCCCCGTCGCTGAGGAAGATCGTAAAGACACTCAGTTTTACAAAGTATTCTTCGTCTGGTTCTCGATGAACTTCAACATTCTCTCGTGTGTTGGCATGTTCCCTCTCTTCGATCGCCTCTCATCTTTTCCCAGGTTTTCAACCGGGACTCTGGGACCGGTCGTCTTCGGCCTCGGACTTCGCGACTCTTGTCTGGTAATTTTATTCTTTAATCTCATCGCAAATCTGCTCCCAGCATATCTGTGAGTCCTTTCCCCTCTTTCCTATCCGGCCGTTAATCCGCCCAGAAATACGTGGGGCCCAAGGACGGGCATGAGGCAGATGATTGTATCCCGCTACAGTTTTGGGTCCGTCGTCTGCCCCATTCACCTCGAGTGTTCTGATGTCACGTCATTCTCAGATATTATGGTGTTATTATACCTACTGTTTTCAACCTTATCGGTCTGTGTGGTTTCAACATTCTCAACTGTATTCTGGGGGGACAAGCCCTCGCAAGTGTTTCCAACAACAACATGTCGTGGACGTAAGTTGGCTTTTTTTCATCTTCGCTTCACTCTGCTGATGGTTGCGTTCCTGAATTCAGAGTTGGAATCGTCATTATTGCGGTGCTTTCCATGATTGTATGTCCTTCTTTACGGCTTTTTTCGCTTTTGGCATTAAGCACATAATAGATCTCCTTCATGGGGTACAAAGTTCTCAACTGGTACGAGCGCCTCGCATGGCCACCAGTTCTTCTCGCTTTCCTCGTTGCCCTCGGTGTCGGAGGGAAGCACCTCTACAATGTCCAGCCAACTCAGCCTGCATCCGCATCTGCCATTCTTTCTTTCGCTGCCACTATCTCGGGATTCGTTATCACGTATTCTGCGATGGCGTCCGATTTTACAATGTATTACGACCCAGCGGTGTCGAGGTAGGTCCCTTTCACACGTTCCTTTCTCTTGACCTGAACAATATGTGACAGCCACCGGATTTTCTGGTATGCTTACCTCGGGTACATTGTGCCAATTGTATGTTCCTCATATCATTCGTAATCGTACCTAATTTGAAAATGTGCTCAGATTGCACTCGAGTGTCTTGGCGCGGCGGTCGTTTTAGCTGCACCCAGCGTCGACAGCTGGTCAGCAGGTTACGGTCCAGATGGCAACATTGGTGCTTTACTAGAGGCCATGTTAAGCCCGGTTGGCAACTTTGGGAAATTCTTGACCGTGCTGCTCAGTCTGAGCGTGACGGCCAACATTGCCTGCACTCTCTACTCCATTTGCTTCAACTTCCAGGTGCTCATTCCTAGTCTTGCCAGAGTTCCCAGATATGTATTCTCGGTTGTGGGTACGGCAATGTGGGTTCCACGATCCTTCTCCTAGCGAATTTCCTTCTAATGTTGATTCAATTCTTTGAATTCTGATTTTTTTTTGTATAGTGCGCTACCGCTGTCGATCGTCGGCGCGCATAAGTTCTATGCAGCACTAGTCGACTTTCTTAGTCTGATCGGCTATTGGGCAAGCGCATATGGTGGCGTGCTTCTCGTCGAACACCTGTATTTCCGGAGAGGCGACTTCAGTACCTATCATCATGCGGATTGGAATATTGCCAGACGCCTGCCGTGGGGAGCAGCTGCGGTGGCAGCGTGCGCCCTTTCATTTGGGCTGGTCATTCCCTGCATGAACCAAGTTTGGTTCGTCGGACCGATCGGCTCGAAAACAGGTGATATTGGGTTCGAGGTTGCATTCCCGCTCAGCGCTCTGCTCTACTTCCCCTTGCGCAGGCTGGAGCTCCGATACCAAAACATCAACTGACATATTCGCCTCATGTGTGTTTTCTTTGGAAATTGCATGTAGTATAAAATACCTAAGTATTTACGATCCTCTCACCACATGTACCCGAGAATACATTTTCCAAACTTCGCGAACATGTTCATTGAGTGGCGTTCCCCCATTCTTTGGCACGTTTCAACAGTGTCCAGGAACGACTGGTCGAGGAAGCAGTTGCTCTCCGCTTGGCGAATCCAGATGGTTGCCACGTTTGTCGATTGGACTTGCTCTGACGGAGTTCGATGGATCGCACCCGCTCATGAGTTGCCGCCTTTGCCTCGGTCTTGAAGATGGCAGCGACCGCATGGACCCCACAAACTGGGTTTAGCGAGGACGATCCGACTATGAAACAAAACGAACCCCACGATCGGGGCGGATGGAGCGAGGTATCCGCTCAGTCGGCAAGTTGACCCCAGTACTCATGTGGTCCGGGGCTCGGCGTACCCCTTCCCGGAATCGTCGCCACCCGCTCTTTTTTTCTGGTGTGTGCATGGATCAGTCCCTCCCCCACCGCCGACTTGGCGTCTTTTTTTTTTTTTGGTTTGATCCGCGATTGCAGGGTCTTGGGTGTTGTGGTGCCTGTTGAAAGTGAAATAGGACATGGTCGTGAACCTGGAACGTCCCTTTGATGGGTAATTACATAAAGATCCAAACCCGCGACGTGTTTGGATACGCGCTCGTGAATAACTACCGCGTCGGAACGCCGAGCGAGCAAAGGAGTGCGATGGGACGGGGGCAACACGTGAAACGTGGTTGACGATCGACACGGTGGCATTGTCGATCATGGCGTGCCGGAAAGATAAGACGGTTAGACGGACAGGCGGTAGGCGATATGATAAACGATAGACGATGGAACGATAAGTGATATGAGCCCTCTGCCTGCCCGGTTGACGTGTTCTCGGATTCTGTCTCCACTAGATGGGCGTATCATGATATCGATAGCGGCTCGACGAGGCACGGGCGGACGTGCAACTCGGAGCGCCCTGATTCCGATAGAACGTCCCGAAGAATGGAGTGGGCTTGCAAACGGATGTAATGCTAGGGACATGGATCTGGGCACTTGGTCCCGCTGATGGGTTGGCTACAATCGTATACTAGTACCTACAAGTGTATAACATCCGGGCATCTCGCGGTCGCACAGCGTCTTTCAATTTATGAGTGGTCAATTTGAAAGCGAGCACATGAATGATGGGGTGGAGTTCATGTGTTATCTCCCCCGAAGGTGAAACGAGTCTCGAGAAGCGCGACAGACCATGCCTGAGGTGACGGCGCATGTATGCTCAAGTATATGCGTGTGTGCACGCGTATGCACGGACGCAGGGCGAGATAACAGGTCGTGCACCTCAGGTTGCATGACCACAGGGCAAGTTAGCGGCGATCGATAAACGGTTGAAACGTAACCTTGGATCGATGGCCAGTCGGAGCTTGCTTGTGCCAAGGAGGCTTTTTGCGGACACCGTTGCCGACAATTGTGTCCAGAGTTTTCCTAGCGCAACATGCCAGGCACAGGTCTTATTTCAAGCTTCATCCATTCATCCATTGTGCAACTGCATCCGGGCCGAAAACCGCCTAAACGTAAGTGCCAAGATCGCCTTTCTCGTCGTCGACCGTTACGCACCAAATATCCGTTCCTATTCTGTCATCGTAGTATCCAGAGAAGCCACTGAAGCACCAGATTCTGAAACGTCCGACTAGACAGAACTAGAACATCATCACTTACCGATGTCGTAGTTTTTACCAATCAGCCACAAAGAGCGTCGACTGTACAGCGCTACGTATCCGTCTCCAGACCAAGCGTTCTTAATGCGCCGCTTATGCGGTCGAGACCAACTTCAAGCGACAAAAATGCCATCACCGGTTCTTCTGCGTGAGCACAAACCTTGAGTCACGTTGTGCAATGGAACCATCTGTGCGTATATGGCACACCTTCTCCGGCACTATGGTCATTCAAGAATCGCCGTAGAGGCTGAAGAACGGAATTTTGTACGCTCGTCACGTTACCTTTAGATCTTATTCCCGTCTTTGTGGCATGGCGTAAGATGCGAAGAAGAAAAAGAAAACGAGATCGCCGCATAGCATGACCTACCCTGTTTTCTCGATCCCGTTGTAACAGGACGTAATAGAACGAAAGACAGTCCGCAATGCGCAGTAATTCCAGTGATTGCGCTAACTCCTCCCTCGTCCTTCTTTCACTGAAAAACCCTGGAGGATTTGGTCTGAAAAGCACGCCACCAAATATGCGCAATAACTCGGCGGACCCAAACGGGTTCTGAGATGCATGGTTCGAAGGGAGCGCCAGCGCTTCCAAAACAGCTTCTTTGACGAGTCCCACAGCCGGTCCCCGGATCTGGGGAAAGTCCTCGTTCGTAGTGAGCTTCAGTAGCATATCAACTCTTGAAAATGGTGGCAGCTTGGACAACGTCAAGGACAACAGTCGAAGATTCAGCTGCCTGATGGTCGGGTCGAGGTGCGTGCTTGCTATCGCTGTAAGCACCATACACAGTGACGTCGCAATATCTGGTGACATGGTCATGTTCTCATGAGTGAGGGTACGAAAGAGCAGGAACAATGACTCGTCGACGACCATGTTCATCCGTAGGGCGTTGACGAGTAGGTCATGAAGGTCTGATAATGCAGAGGGCGGCAGGGTCACGGGAGGTGTCGAATACGCTAGATATACCAAATCACTGAATGAGCGGGGTTTCCAGAATGTTTTCTGTGGTGGGTCTCCCAGACTCTCAAGTCCAAGCTGCATGCACGGTGTGATACGCTTGGTCCCCGTGATTTGTCTGAACGCACCTGGACTTCGAGCATCGCACTCTCTCCGTGTTGCCACCCTTCCTTTTCGGAAGATTTTACGAAAAAGCGGGGAAAATGCTCCTCGGCAGCTCTCATGGCTAGACACGCCTGAATCGATGCCGCACAGCTTACAGCAGTTGTATCAAGCATCTCGCGAAGAAGGCTCTGAGAGAAGATCGGCTACGGTCCAATAAAAAGCGAAAGACAAAATGACCTTGATATCACGTAGTCCATTGGCGTCCGTGACTGCAGATGCCCAGACACTCAAAGATTTGACTAGGCGGGCTACTTCAGTAACGAGTACACGGCCTTGCTCCTTCGTGGCAAATGAGGAGACGGAGCTAATCAAACAAGTAACATTTTCCAAGACGGGGGAACATAGTTCGAGTGCGGATCGCTTTCCGAGTCTTGATCGAGAGATGGCTGTCCGTTTGAATCAGTCGATCCAAAGCATCCCTAATCATAAAACAACAACAAACCTGGGGAGCAGAGCAAAACAACGCCAATCGCTCTCTGTACGAGGTTGGAGTTGTTTTCATCACCTTCATCTTCATCGTGGTCCAAAAACCTCTGCAAGTGCTCGATTGCCTCCTGAACCACGATCATTATTTCTTTCGGACTGTTATTGAGTGCACAGATGCGGATCAAGTCCATGGCACTATCATGACTGCAGGGGAGCAACACCGGAAGGACATCGAGCGGTTCCTGTGAAGAAAATTAGTTGTCATAGTGGACAAAAAGAAAGCCATCAAATCACTAGATACTCTGCACACTCATATCGGAGGACGGCTTCGTGAACATCTCCAAGGGACACTGGATGGGGCTCTTCCCTCGTTGCAAACGAAATGAGCTCGGAAATGGAGTGCGTGGATGCCTGGAAGAAAACGTCACGTAAAAGTGGGTCACAACGCCGCAGTGCAAGTTGAAGATCCTACCTCGTCAGTGAGATCTGGTGGTAGCCGTAGGTCCCGCAAAAACGACAACTTTCTCGAGTTCATTAAGTTGAACGTGTGGCGGTGAAGGCTGAATTGACCGGCCGCCGGCGACGCTCAAGTAGAGACAATCATGATGGCGGATACAGGCAAAGTCTATCGCAAACAATGCACTGGAGAGGCCCTTCAAACAGCCCAAAGCCACGCTGCCGATAATGATATCATCCTCTTCGCAAGCTGCTTCTGTCCATTTGTTCAGCGTGTATGGGTCACGCTTGAATATCTCGAAATTCCGTACAAAGTACGTCTGCTCGATCTTATCTCGTCTCCAAACGATCCAATTCAATTTTCATTCATCTGCATAGTACTGTGCGTTACAATTGTTACGTTGACGCGATCTTCGAGTATCATGCCGTTCTGAGGTGCATCGCCGTGTTCGTTCGACAGACGAAGTCGATCCGTACAAGAAGCCAAAGGAACTCCTCGAGCTTTCTCCAAGGGGCCTAGTTCCCGCGTTAAGGCTCGACGACTATGACCCGCCTCGCGCTTTAAACGAGAGCACGGTCATCGTTGAGTTTCTCCAAGAGTTCGTACCTCCTCAGGTCCACCCACGTTTTCACAACCCCTCTTTGTTTACTTTTATCTAGCCTCGTATCCACGTCAACCAAACGGACCCTCCTTCCGCCGATTTCTGATCCATGTCTGTACACGCGTCCCCTTTCATGCCCGTTCGTCCCCCCACGCTGATTTGACCATTCCCTTTCTATCCCAGATGCCCGAGCCCTCGTACACCTCCAATCCGACCATATCAACCGCGTGCTTGTGCCTGCTTTCTATCGTTATCTCCAAGCCCAAGATCCCGCCTCACAAACCGCTAGTGGAGGCGAATTCAGAGCTGCCATCGACACGCTCGTTGGGCTGTTTGAACGTGCGAGCACACAAGTTGGGGGGACGGGGTTGTGGAAGGAGGGAGGCGAACTCGGATTAGCGGATGTCATGGTCGCTCCCTGTGGGCCCTTTTTTTCCCCTTTGATTCTCAGACAAGATGACACCGACGACAAACGACGAATGTTTATGCTATTTATTTTGACACGTGCGCACGCGTGTTTCGTGTTCAGGGATATTTAGGGCAACCAACGTTCTCAAGCGCTATCGCGGATTCGAGATGCCAAAGGGGGCGAGGCTCGATGCGTGGTTGAAGCGGTTGTTCGAGCACCCGTCGTTCAAGAGTACCTGCAGCACGGATGACCTCTACATCGACAGTTATGAGAGGTAAGCGACCATCAATGTCCTCCGTGTTTTATTTGTGTCATTGACCCGTTCCTGTAAATATATACAGGTATGCATTTAACAGGCCAAACACTAGCCAGGTTGCGAATGCAATCAATGCTGGGAAGGGCTTGCCTTAATTCAAGCTCTTGAGCAATATAAGATGACTAGAGATTTTTACCCATTTTGTACCTTTAGTATAAGACTGTTTCAATATTAGCATAAAAAACAAAAAGTTATCCACTATGAATATTCTCTAAGATAATATATGACAGACATGGTTGTATTATGTGTATGTATATTTCTATAGTATAGTTGGTGTTTATTACTTCACCATATCCAGACTTTATAGACTTGATCACAGAATCTCATGCCTTAGGGTAGAATCCTGCAGGATCTGGTCTATGCATACTATAGTATAGCATATATAGTGTTATAACAATGATTCTAGGATGCTGGCATCTAGACAAAGAGAAGGAATATAAGAAAGACTTGAGAGACTAACTTCAAACCAGAGCTAGGCAAAAGAAAATGCTTATAGAGAGCCCATGAAAACACACCACTGGAGAGGTCTAGAGGATTGAAGATCAAGTTTACAAGTGAGTAAGTCTGGAAAGACCTACTATTTGACTGATAGCCCCTTATATATGTGCTAGGGGATACATATAGTGACTTTCAAAACTATTGCAATGTTTAACTTTAATATGGTATATAAAGTGTACCACAACCACCCATGAGAATATTGCTTAGCATTGATGACATAAAAGGAAGTACATACTTTTAGCTACAAATTTGTCCCTGGAAAATGTGATTTGATCTAGTGGTTGTGAAGATACAGTCATTTCAAATCAATGGTATCATTACAACAGTTTTGCAGCTTTTAATAAAAAAGCACAATCTCAATTAAATCAAATAATATTTGCCCTTGTTTTGCCCTACAAACAAAGATATACACACAAATGGTATGTCTGAGTTTAAAAAAATTCACACATTTCTTGACTTTTAATCACCATTATTATAAGATCTTTAACTTCTGCTAAAAATATTATTTTTTCTATGCTGGATGTAGGTCAATCTGCATACTCCATTTCCTCTGCCACTAATGTCCACACCTCTACCATATCCAGGCTTTATTCCAAAGAGTGTTCTGAGCTTTAAAAGTCCACTGGAGATTATCCATTCAAACTTTCTGCTATCAACATTTGCCATGCTATTTATCTTATTTCTACTTAGAAGGCAGAAAATGCTGTTCAAGTGATCAAGGCTCTCTTCAATATCATTAACCAACCTCTTTTCTCTTGTATAGTCCACCAACACTTGAAAAAGACTGGTATAAAGGCTATAGTTAAATTTAAATGTTCTTTTTTCTCTATTAAGTATTATAAGGCTTATTTGGATTTTATTCATGCTTATGAAGACTGGACTGTAGAGGACTGGAAGAGAATAGTATGGTCTGATAAGATCAAAATTGTTATAAACAGTCAATTTACTAGCACAAAAGTCACATAATCAAGCATGTAATTATAAGACTTCTATGTTAAACAAGGATTAACACTAGATTATGGTCTAGTTGATTTCAGAGTCCCTTAGATTGGAAATGGCTAGAGTTATATTTAGTATCTCAAATAATAGTATCTCTTAATTCATATCTCTAATAAATCTGATCTTAATCCAGATAAGAATTAAATATGATTATAGCAGAGATCCAGATGGGATCTTCTCAGTCTCATGGCTAAAGGTATGGTTTAATCTCTACTATCTCTGACTTAATCCTTTATTCTTAGCTTCTTTTCCATTCTATACTCTTGATCTGCATGGTCCATTTGATTATACTTTTTACCCTTGTTCTATGCTCTATTTCCTATTTAAGTATTTAACTAGACTCACTGGGTGGTCTGTGTGCCACTGGAATTAGTATAAGTAGCTAGTACAATTCTTGTTAAGACTTTCCAGCCTTAACCATTTATTATTCTTACACTAATATAGTCTCTAGTAGTGTCTTGCAATATAGGCCTATTTCTGGTAACTTGTGCTCCAGCTCCTCAGGCTTTGCTACCCTGAGTATTTCCACATTATCTCTCCATCTATTCAATCTGAATCTAACTATGAATCCAGCATCTACTCAAGGTTAGAATTAGAAAGTCTTATCTTAAAGCTGAGAACACAACAAAAATCAATTGTTTAAAATCAGATGGATGCAAATAGGCATGGAAAAGGGCAGGTGAGAAGCTTAGTAATAGGCTAATAAATAGAATCCTTAAGTTTAAAGAAAGTTCTTTAATAATGTAACTATATAACTTGGCAGGGAGTTGGCTATGCTGCTAAGATTGATGGTAGAATAAATGGAGATCTTTATCTTCAGATTTTAAAAGATAAACTCATGAATATCCATAAGTTTCATGGTTTTAATTCTTCTAATATTATCTTTTAGCAAAACAATAATTTCAAGCATACTTGCAAAAAGGTCAAGAAGTGGCTAGAGAAGCAGGATTTTATAACTATGGTGTGGCCTGCACAGTCTTCTGACCTAAACCCCATTGAACATCTCTGGGCATATCTCAAAAGGAGACTTGCAGAGCATAAATATCCCTCTAATGGAATTTATAAGTTGTAAAAGAGAATTAAAGTAGAGTGGGAGAAGATACCAGCTAAGGAGTGTTAAAAGTTGATTGAAAGTATGCCTAGGAGGGTTCAGGCAGTGCTTAAGGCAAAAGAAGGCTATATCAAGTAGTAATATATTTCAAATACCTTCTCTATTTTAAAAGCTGCAAAACTGTTGCAATAATACTATTGATTTGAAATAACTGTATCTCCACAATCACTAGGTCAAATCACATGATCCAAGGACCAATTTGTAGCTAAGAGTATGTACTTCCTTTTATGTCACCTATGATAAGTGATACACCCATGGGTGGTTGTGGTACACTTCATATACCATATTAAGATTAAATATTGCAATAGTTTTGAAGGTTACTGTAGATCAAGTATATGAACTACCTAGTATAGCTAAGCCCATAACCTAGGAAAAAGGAAACAACTATAAATAGTAAGTAGGGCATAAGGCATAACTAAAAAAAAATATCAGTGGGCATGTGAATTTAATAAAGCACAAGCAGATATACTGAACTGCTCTAACTCTAACTCTAAGGGCTTTCTTGGTAAGTACCTTCTTCTACTAAAGGGCTTTTAGACTAGTGGCTCTGAACTAGGCAATGGAGATGTGAAAGTGAGTCAAGCTAACTTTAAGGCTAGTGAATCACTTGTAAAAGCTATAAAGGAGTAGTGGGACAATCTGTAAAAGAGGTATTCCCTTAGATATAATACTAAATCAGAGCTCAAGTGAGCAAGACTGGGAATTCAGTCCTGCCTACCTTGCCTCTTATATATTGCCCAAGGGGTCTGCTTACTAAGTACAGTGCTACCTAATAAGGAAAGTTACTCTGAATCCTATAAATAAGGAAGAATGGAAGCATGGAGCAGAGATTAAGGATTGCTAGCAAAAAGCAGGCATGGATATAAGGGAATGAAAGAGAAGACTAAGAATGGAAGGCAGGGTCAAAGGTGCTTGCACCATGAGGACAGAAATCTCTGCCATAGATACATCTAAGATTAGATTCAGATCCAGATAAGATCTAGATAAGATCCATGGAAATAAGAGATAAGGGCAGTTCCAGGGAAGATTCCAGGAAGATTCATGTCAGATGACTTATGATCACATGATCACTGCTAAGAAAAGAAATAATAAATACTCTTAGAAGAAATTAGACCATAGACTAGGGTTAAGCTGAATTTGGGGTTTCTTATGCACAATCATGTGATGTGATGTAATTGGTTCTAGTACAGCAGTATCACTTCATAACATTTAATATTAGAAAATAAAAGAGAAAATAAGAGATAAGGTTATGGCAGAATAGAGATAGCAATATAGCAACCATAAGGCTATGGAGATTAGATCTTGCTATAAATTTGAACCTAGTTAGAGTTAAGATCCTATATTATTGAAAGTTCAATGTTATTAATCTAGATTTCTGCTATATTATGTAACCAATTACCAAAAGGGAAATATAAGTAAAGAATAGACTTAGATTTTAAGCTAGAGTTACCAATGTATATTCCATATGGGGAAGGCAAGTTCCATAATTACATAATTAGTAAATCATAATTTTACTAGTATTGCAACATATAGTGAGTTCAAGGCATCTATGGCTCTAGCCTAGTGCACTTGGCATATAGCTCCTACTGTGTACCTTAGATTTCTATAGTAAGCAACAGAACTATTGTAATATTTAACCTTAATTTAGTGTATGAAATACACTATAATTACATATGGGAATTTCACTTAGCTTTGGTGAGATCAAATATAGTAATCACTCTAAGCTAAATTCATCCCCATAGATTATATAATTTAATTCA